>CAJNJA010036452.1:0-28961 GCA_905231915.1 Symbiodinium necroappetens
CACAAACAGCAACAACAACAGCAACAGCAACAGCAACAGCACCAGCACCAGCACCAGCACCAGCACCAGCACCAGCACCACCGCCACCGCCACCGCCACCGCCACCGCCACCGCCACCACCGCCGCCGCCGCCGCCGCCGCCACCGCCACCGCCACCGCCACAGCAGCAACAGCAACTGCTATTACCACCACCACCATCATCACCGGCACATACTGACATGCGATGACTTCGGCTGTAGCGCCGACAATCAACCTGAGAGCCCACCACCCCTTAACTCAGGACATTCCTTGAATAACATGCAGCTGAGCACCTCGAAGAGCTGTGTCTGCTGTCAGACGCTTCCTGCCGGGACCGCACAACACCCGGTGGAGGGTGCGGCGGTTGCTTCGGACCCTCGGCCATCGACGATCGCCGCTGCTGTTTCTGGATAACCTTCTTCATGTAAAACGGCTCCTTCGCCGAAGTCTCGTCCTTGGAACAGCGTCGAGGAAATGTCGCATTGGTTTTGTTAGGTAGTTCTTTCGGTGGGTGCTGGGCTCGGGTGGTTAATTGAATGTTTCTCGGTTCAGGACCTCCATTTTCGACTCGCATAAGGTTTGGGCTTTGGGTTTGGGGCACGCGATTCCCAGCTTTTGACCCCCCCCCCCCCCACCCTCACCCCTCTGGCTTTGGGGTTTACAGGTGTATACCCTTCAACGATAGCGCCCTCCATAAACCATGGATGTTGTGCTGTGGTTCAAGCTTCGACAGGGCCAGAATTCACTGCCCGAACGGGGGCCTCCCTGCTGCCAAGCCGGGAGGCTCTCTTTGTAGGTAAGTAGGTCGTTAGGGAGATAGGTAGGTAGGTAGGTCGGTTGGTAGGTAGGTCGGTAGGTCGGGAGGTAGGTAGACAGGAGGTAGGTAGGTAGGTTGCATAGGGGTTCAAGGGTCATACCCTCACCAAGATTCTCCTATTCAGATGTGTCAGTTTTGAGTGAGAAAGCACTGTCCAATCACCATGACCCCTCTGTGCCTTGACGATACCACGGACCTTTCAAAAGAACTCGTCAGCCCAACTTCACAAATGAATCACTTAGGGAGCTGACCTTTTGTGGTTAATGACAAACCTTACTGACAAGAGCCAACAAGAGTTCGAAGCTTGGTCTCGAAGAAACTCCAACATCCTACTGCCAATCCAACCCTAAGCAATTCTCAAAGGAACTACTGTAGAAGCCTGAATAGGTACGTATACTACATATTTCTTAGGGTCCCGGTTCTTGTGAGAAGTAGCGCATAAAGGAACATACAGGACACCACCCTACAACAAAGCCAAGTTCGGATCAAGCCTTCCGGTTTAGGGCTGTGTATGTTGAGCGTGGAGCTTAGGGGTAAACTTCAGGATTTAGGTTAATTTGGGGTTGAGATTATCATACGCGGCCGCACAAAGGCCTTCGTTCTACGCTATCACAACCGAGCTTTAGGTCGACAATGCTCTCGCAAGCATAAACCCCGGGCCGTTGAACCCTAGCTGCTACATCGAAGTACCGGATGCTGGGCAGAGTGTCTAGTCCGGGTGTTGCAGCTTTGCATTTGCTGCAGCGCAAGTCTTTGAGCTGCGCGTAGCTCTGAAGTTTCATCGCAGCTTTGCTTGTGGCCTCTGGAGGTTCAGCAGGCTGCAGTCTTGAGGAGCTAGAGGTCCAAAGGTTGGCCTGGGCCTATTGAAGCCGTTAATTACCTGATTTCCGAAGAGGAGCCTCGTATGAGGAGACAGGTTTCCAAATTCAAAATGCAGTCCAGGGTCTAGGTCGGGCCTCGGTGTTTAAACCTTCAGGGAAGTTCTCCCAAAGCCCAGAGTCTTCTGGAACGATTTCTTTATACCAGCTTCCATTATTTGTCTGTTGCACTGGGATTGTGCCGGATGTTCGCCTCAGACTAAAGCTCGGATCCTCAATAATGGGACGTCAGGCGCCAGACAGAGGCAGACTTCTCCTAGAAGAAGGACACGGATGACCCCAAAGACAATCCAGTAAAGGTAGGCGTACACGAATCTTTACATCAGTTCTCCAAGGCATGTGTCGGAAGTAGTTGGTATCCTGATCTGTTGCATTCAACCCCGCAGGCTTTAGGGTCTAGGTTTTCGGAATCTGAGTCTGTAGGTGAAAACAGTTAAAGGTGCACGATTCCATGTTCATCGTGGAGACTCGTCAAGGTCCCGCCCCACTTACAGTCAAGAGTTCATGGTCTATAAGCTGACGCTTCAGGGGAACCCCGTGACAGTTGCAGCAGATCCCGAATACTGTTACTACCCACAGTCTCCATTGTAGTTCCATTTGTTGTTGACTTTTTTGAAAAGTTCTGAGCCTCCAAACTGGCTGAAAAAGAAAGCACCAAGATAGACTGCAGCTACTTTTCACATCACCTAAACACTAGCCCCCAACACCCTCTGCCACCGGACAATTCGATGCCACCAAAAACAGGCCAATTCCAAAAAGCACGGCCCGGCACACGAATAACACAAGCCCTACAACCCCTATAAGCCCTATAGTCCTAGGCCCTCAGCCCTCCCAAATCCAGAACCTCAAGCTGTCGCGGTCTGGGGTTTAGGGCAGTTCCAGCTTCTGAGCTTTAGTTTTGTCTTCGACCTGAGACTTGAGCTCAAAAGACACGAAATCCTGAAGCCTGCTTAGTCTGACGGCCCTACAAAATGTAGAACAGCTCTTTTTGTTGGGAGGAGGGGCTGGTATCTGACTACAAGTATAGAGGACTAATCCCAAGGAGCCTTCAGGAATCCTAAGGAGCCTTCAGGAGTAGCAAAAGGGGTAGTTCTCTAAATTGGGGATTGTGTTACTGTCCTCTTTTTTAGGGTGCAGTACTATTTTGGGGACCCAAAAAGGGACCCTATTTTCGAGAACTACCCATGTAGGTAGCGAGTCGGACTGTTCCAGTCAGGAACCTTCAAAGGTCGGGTGTAGGGTTGCGGCTCTCACTCTCGCACATGGCAGGCAAGGCTCCACACGGATCCGTCACGCTAGAGCAAGCAAGCAGGCAGCAACATAACATCTGAACTCGCTCAGCCCGCGAACCCCTAATCTACGGGGTTTAGGAGTTAATTTTGAAAGTTCTCCGGTGTCTCCTAAAAAATCCAGGCCCCAATTTGGTAGTTTCAGAAAGTCGGGACCGGTAGCAAAAGGACCTTAAGCAAATGCCTCCGCAGGAAGCGGATCCTTCGGCTTGACCGGATCTGCTCTCGGGATGTCCGGGGTTCGCGCTTCCTGCAGTCGGGTAGGGTGTTGAGGTTTTTTCAGCAAGGTCTATTTCGGACTTCGACGAGGGCTATGGAGGGCTTCCATCGGAACTTCAATCTAGATCTTTAGGGTGTAAGTTCTGGTTTCGCCTGGGGGAGGGCTTGGACTCAAAGCCGCAAGGTTTTTGAGGGAGGCTATAACCCCTAAACCGAAAACCTTAAGTTAAACCCAAAACCCTAAGGTAAAACCTAAACTTTATACCCTGACACCTTAAGGCTTGGGGTAGTAGGGCCGTTGAGTGAAAGAGCTAGACACGGCTTCGGGTTTCTGCTTGAGGGATCAAGGGACTTAGCAAGTAGGTTGTATGGCATTGTACAGCACACACCTATTAGCTGCAATTGCACGTGCAACCTGCTTTTTACTAGATATCCAGATCCTTCTCAAGTAGGGTTTAGAAGTGGGGCGCAGAATCGTCAGGGCCAGGGGGTTGCTCCACGGCTATAAGGACCCTAAACCTGCAGAAGCTACCGTCCAGGATGCTGTATAGAGTGTTTGCAATCTGCCGCTGCTGTCCAGGGGATGGCTACGAAAGACCCCTTGAGTAAATCCCGAACTGCGATGCAGGATAGAGCAATGTAAAGATGTTGAAGCTCTAGCATCCATTTGTATAGTGTTATCCAAGAAGCCCAGCGATAGATGCAGTCTGTACAACCAAAGCATCAGGTCGCAGAGCTGACAACCCGCGTTAAATGTGCGCTGTGTTAAAAAGACCTAAATTCGAAGCCTCTGCCATGAGATGCGTTTGAAGTTACTCTGGCTTGGCGTTTGCTATCTTCTGCAAAAGATAGCACAGATGAGCGATGACGCTCAGCAGGTTATGTTAGCCCAACCGCTCGAGGCTGTGCAGGATGATGTTACTGCGAATGAGCAAGATCGCCGAGCTACAATGGAGCAGGCCTTGGGGCCGGCAGTGAGCAATGAGCCTGGAACCCTGGATGGGGATCAGGGTGCTGTAACTGTTGGTGGGGGCCAAGCTTCGCGTGAAATCCCAGTTGTCTTGGAAGCTACAGCTGGCCTGCAGCAGGGTGCCACTATGATGGCATCGACTTCAGAGCAGCGTGGCTGGAAATGATTTTCTACCAGGAGCAGCAACCATGAGTTCGGCTGGGTTTATAACACCCAGGTCGCGGATGTCCGCGGAGCCCTTTCAGAACAACTGGATGGGGATCGAGGTTCCTAGGTGGGTGTCGAGACTGGGAGCCATGCTGAATATTCCTTCTATACCTTCGCCTGGAGACTACGCTCCAAGCCCGCTGCTGGAAGACCAAGCGGGGACAGTCTCTCATGGTGGACATGCCTATGTGTTGTCTCCACCTCGGCGACGACCGCCGAGGCCACCTTCGCCTCCAACGTCGTCAAGCATTCCCCAAGAAGCCATTCAGGCTGAGGTGCAGAGGCAGCTCGGGGGATTGTTGGAGCGGCTCCAGCAGGCGGAGGGAGATAATCAGCGACTTCGGGAGCAATTGCAGGCGGCATCCAGGTCGTCACTTCCAAGAGCAGAGAATCCTCCGCCGCGAGCTCTGCTCGGGAATCTGATGCAGATGCCCAGCGACCCAGGACTTATGACTGCGGGGGATACAGCTACTGCAACTGAGCACCCAATGACTAGCAGAGTGGAGGGATTGACAGGCGCGACAACTGGTACAGGCTATAACTTGGGTGGAGATGAGTTTGGACAGTTACAAGAACCACCCCAAGGATTGAGTGCTAATGTACTTGGAGGAAATCGTGACCTTCTATTCCCGCGCCCGGAACAAGGATGGCGTCCCGGACTATTACCTAGTGAGCTACCAGGACGTTCTCGAGATCAATCAGCAGCACCTGGGCTGGGATTACCTGAGGGAGCAATTGGTTCTCAACCAGGACAGCCGCAGAGCTCAGCGCCGGGCCTAGCAGCTGATCCGCAGCCACAGCCTGGATTGTTTAGGACGTTGCTGGGTGGGCGTGCTCGAACGCCATCGCCTCCGCCTACATTACAAGGAGGATCTCCGGTGCTTGACGCTTTGACCTCAGGAATGCGACAACTTCAGGAACTACAAGCTCAAGCCCTAGCAAGGGGGTCAACCACGGCTACTAGTGAACTTGTCAAGCCTGGGACGACAACCTTGAGTCAGTTACCGGAAGCAACCTCTACAGCTGAATCTGCGCTGAAGTTCCAAGACTGGGTGGAAGTTACTGGGGCGGCTATGGCAGATGTCTCAGAGCAAAGCGCAGCATGGTGGGCCTCAGTGACAAAGGTGGTTGAAGATGCATACAATCGATGGTTGATTGCAACCCCACTCGAACGCCTCAATATAACAGTTACTGGAGCAAAGGAGCTTACAGAGGGCAGATGGGTGAGGGTCAACGCAAGGGTATCTACAATGCTGCTGGGCTGTATGCAAGACAATATCAAAATGGATATGGTATCGAGGAGAATATCCCAGAGCTGCCCTTTGATGATGTATAGATTGTATACTTACTTTCAACCTGGAGGCCCAGCAGAGCGGCATGATCTTCTTCGGCGTCTTCAGAGTCCAAGCGATTACTGCAAGAGTGAGAGCTTGGAAGATGTATTGCAAACAATTAGAAGCTGGCCGAGGTGGCTCTCAAGATGCCGTACTGTGAACATGGTGCCACCAGATGCTTCGGTGTTAGCAAAGGGGCTGATGTCGTTGACAACCAAGCATATCTCCTCTTCGGGAGACTCCAGTTTCCGTACTTCGATGTTGAGAACGTCCTTGAGGCTGGATGGGCAACCATCTTTGGACCAGGTGTTTTCATACCAGAGACACCTCCAGGCAGAGCTGGAAATGATGAGCACTTCGGCTGCCCCATCGGGCACAACAGCCGCCGTGAGGGCTGTTGATACGTCTCCTGGAGGTTCAGCCAAGCCGAAGTTCAAGGACAAGGAGAAGGAAAAGGGGGTGGAGATGTGCAGATACTTTATGAAGCCGAGTGGATGCAAGCGGGGGTCCCGATGCGTGTACAGTGTACAGTCACTCAATGCAGAATATGGACCGTGAACTCCGGTCAAGAAAGTGCCTGGCCTGTGGATCCGAGGCTCACAGGCAGCGAGACTGCCCGGTGGCGAAACCTCAGTCAAAGGCCGGGGCACTGTCACAACCACCAGGAAAGGGTGGAAGACCTGAGAAGGCGCAGGACACATCTACGTCATCCACTACCTCTACGGCACCAACGGTGGCGGCTGTACATGGTTCTTCTACAGCGGGCTCACAGGTGGTGGAAGGAACCCCCTGGACCTTGGAGGCCTTAGTCCAAGCCGCTCATCAGGTGGTACAACAACAGCAAGGCGGATCAGCAGCGCGTGAGGGAGAGACATCTCCAGAAAAAACGCGTGCAGAGATGAAGATGCTGGTTGTAAAGGATATTAGAGTGTGCTCGTTGCGGGTCTCTTCAATGGCTCTTCTGGATTCTGGAGCAACGCATTGCTTGAGGGTGGCTTCTACAATGCAAGAATGGGAAGCAGCAGAGGAGGTGAAGGTGCAACTGGCTGGAACCCACACCTTGTTGATGAGAATGACAAGTACAGGTACCCTCTTGATGCCATATGGGAGCAAAAGGGAACAAATACGAGACGGTCAAGAAGGATCTGGACAGACTATTGTTCCTATTGGTCAGTTGGTACAGACGTTGGGGTACTCGTTACACTGGACTCCAACCAGCTGCTACCTGCAGGACTCCAACGGCGTCGAGACGGTCCTCAAGGTGAAGTCCGGATGCCCTCAACTTCAGGAAGTTGAGGCCCTCAGCCTCATTGCTCGTATAGAGGAAAGAAAAAGGGAGCACCTCGAGAATGAGACCTTGGTGTTGCAGGATAAGGTGGAGGTGGCGTCAATGCTGATGGAGAAGACATGGGAGGATCATCTACGGGTGTATGCTCAAGATGGAAAGATGGGAGATGGACTTCGAGCTCTACGAGATGCCCCGTTCTTGGAGGATATGCCGTGTGAATGCTTGTGTGGATTGGTGCCAGCAGATGTGGAGGACAGTGGCTGGGAGATTCTCAAGGAGCTCTCGTTCCTCAATCGGTCTCAGAGGAGACGGCTCTTACTGGCCAGGAGATGGGTTGTTCACTTGTTCGCTGGAGAGCCAGGCCACTGGGAAGTCTTCAAGCTTGACCAGCACGGAACGGTGGTTCTTGAGTTGGATATACATCGATGCCGTGGACAAGATATCTACAGGCCAGAAGTGTGGAGAGCCTTGGTGTGGGCCGCGCGCATGGGGAAGGTTGATGTTGTGATGGGTGGACCTCCAGGAAGGCAGCGGGGAAGCTTTGGCCACGATGGAGTCCTTCCAGATGATCTTCGACCACTTTCGGCTATTACAAGAATGGTATGGCTTCATGCAGTTTCTGAGGCAGGACGACTGGTTAATGGACCACCATGCGAGAAGAGGAGGCCAGTGGGTTTTGTGGTTGAGCATCCCGAGCATGGGGTGGAAATGATAGCGCATCCATCGGGGTCGTGCCTCAAGCCTGACTCGCTTTGGACCACAGCTATATGGAAGTCCTACTCAGAAGTGGGAGGCCTCAGAACGGCATCCTTTGATCAAGGGATGATGGGGAGCAATACAAGGAATCCTACGACCCTTGGTACAAATGTTGACCATCTTCTATCACTTCATGGACTACGACAGTCTGAAAATGAGGAGGTGGCAACTGGCTGTGCTCCTCCCCATGTGTGGTCACCTGGAATGGTCAGGGCAGTTGTGGTTGGCCTTACATTCTGGGACAGAGGTCGGCATCAATATCCTATGGTGCGAGCAATGACTCCAGAGCAATGGAAGGCGCACGTGGACTCAAACCACGAACATTACAGAAGGGACTGTGTTACCTGCGTCTTAGCTAGGGGAACGGGTCAGAGACACATGCGTGTCCATCACCCCGACTCCTATGTCCTAACGATCGACCTGGCAGGCCCTGTGAAGCCGGGCTTGGATCCCACGTCAAAGGGCAAGATGGGGAAAGGATTAAAGTATATGGTTGTGGCAAAGTACTTGGTTCCCAAGGAGTTTATCAAGGGACGGACTTCAAAGGAGCCACCAGATGATCATGGTCAAGGAGCGACTTCAATACCCAATGAGGAGGAGAAGAAGTTTGAAGATGAGTTGTTTGGTGATAGCAAGGAACTCGCGAAGCAATCTTCAAAACCACCACCGCCTGGAGAGGGTCAAGTTCAAGATGAAGGACAAGTTCGCAGTGCAGGTGACAAAGATCGTGGTGGAAGTGAGTTAGATATAGATTTGTTTGGTGATAGCGAGGAACTCAAGCAATCTTCAACACCACCACCGCTGGATGGGTCGTTTTTAGTTGAACATGTACCAGCAGAACCGGGTCCTTTTGATAAAGAACATGTACCAGCAGAACCGGGTCCATTACCAAATGGTAGTTTGGAAGCACAGGGAGAACAGGATCCTTTGGAGGATGTGGACCTTGAAGACTATGACCCGTCGTTTGCAGGTGACTCAGGTGAAGAGGAAGTTGATCAAGAAGATCCTCAGCTTGAGCCCCGTCGTAATGTGGTGATGTCAACAGGAGACTGTCTACCTCCTGAGCATACATATTTGGTGTTCGGCATGGGCATCCCGAATAACTTGTCAGCCACTGTCAAGACGGCCGTGCAGGATATAGTCTTGTACCTACGAGGGCACGGATTTCCTATCTACAGATTCCACAGCGACAAGGGGGAGTGCTTTAACCACAACTTTAGAAGTTGGCTGCGGGATCAGGGAATACGAGCTACGTGGAGTGAACCGGGAGTCCCTCAAGGCAACGGTCATGCTGAATCGGCGGTTCGTTGGGCGAAGGATAGAGTTCGTACGCTCCTATACGGGGCAGCACTTCCAGTTCGACTATGGCCAATGGCTTTGGAAACCGCAGCAGCTCAACAACGAGCTCGGGTCCTGGGCTGGAGATCTATGTTAGCAGCTCCCTTTGGTGCCAAGGTTCACATCAGGAAGAAACCATTCGATGCAAAAGGGCCAAGGCGCAGGGAGTTGGCACTGGAATCGAAATGGTCTCAGGGGCACTACATGGGACTGAGCAGCCTGTTACAGCGGGGACATGTTGTCTATCTGCCATCCACCCCAACCCAAGCGGAGACTTTTCTGCATACCGGTCACGTACGACCAGGCCTTGTCGATCCAGGTCCTCCGGCAGAAGAATGGAAGGTCGATGACAGGCCGAGGAGGAGGCTGAAGGCTAAGACTTCGTACGATAAGGTGGAGATGAAGCGCGTCAACCTCACCAAGGAGGAGCAGGTTACAATGGCAACAACGACAGCCAGCCAGATGTTGGAAGTATGGGATCACGAAGATGCCCGTGAATTGGTTGTTGCATTGGCCGAAAAGGGCTTCTTTGATGAGTTGAAGTTTGGTGTGTTTCGTCATGGTGGAACGGTGGGATGGATGACAGGATTGGAGCAATATCCCGATTTATCCAGATTGCTGGCCAGATTGGTGTTAGAAGTTGAACCCACAGCAACATTCACATCTATTTGGGTCTCCCACAATTCCCAACGTCCTCTACATCAAGACCTCAACAATGATGAGTGGTCGTATAACTATGTTATCCCACTGCAGTGCCCTCTGGAAGGAGGAGAATTGTGGACAGAGCTACGACCAGGAGATCGAGTATGTGGTCCAATTTCGGTAAGGACTCCCAGTGGGAACAAGCAGGTGTATGGCCAAGAGCATTCGCTACAACTTGGAAAATGCATATGTTTCTCACCCCGACGCCTTCATGAGGTCCTTGACTGGAAGGGAAGTAGGACTATGCTGATTGCGTACACCCCACAATGTCTGGGAAAGTTGAACTACAAGGACATTAAGACCCTGGATGCCCATGGGTTTCCACCACCCCTATCTCAATTGCCAGAAGCTTTTGGAGGTGAACCACGACCCTACTTGGCAAGGGTCGATGTGGAAAAGGAGCCAGCTCCTCCTCTTCAAGGGGAACAACTACATGGCGGCCTGTCTGCAGCATTACAGGAGGAGGAGGAGTGGGATATCTATTTGGATTTGGAGGATGGAGAGGTCAGGTTTGGAGGTGAGTTTGGCCTGACAACAGAAGCTGAGCCAGTGGCGCTGCGAAAGACGGAAGTGACCTACACTCCCAACGTTGAGAAGATCCTAGAAGAGCTGGAGGCCCCCCTTGAGGTGACCTATACAGTGGATCCTCGAGAAGTTTTGGGTCACCTTTCGCTGTGGGAAGCTGCGATTCGGAAAGAAGTGTCCGGAATTGAGGTGGCGATACAACGTCTCCTCCCAGATACCCCGGAGCGTGGTGCATGGTTGGCAACTCCTGGTATACAGCGTCTTCCAACAAAGTTCGTGTTCACAGTGAAACCCAATGACAAGGCGGTATTGTCTGATAGGAATACGTGGTGGAAAAGAAAAGCAAGATTGGTGGTATGTGGGAATTACGCTCAAGAAGATGGAAGCAACCTTTACGCCGAATCGGCCCCGGCCGAGGCCGTTCGAGCAGGCCTCACCCTTTCGTGCCGGAAGGGATGGCAGGTGAGCATTTTAGATGTGGTCGCCGCCTTTTTGAGGACACCTATAGGACGAAAGGCCACCGACCCCAAAATTGTGGTGGCTCCACCGAAACTCCTGGAGAGATTGCAAGTGACAACTCCTCTGGAACTTTGGGGCCTTGTTCGGGCCTTGTACGGACTCAGACAGAGTCCTGCTTTGTGGAGCGACTACCGGGACGACATGATTGCCCAGATGCAGCTACCGGATGGCTTGAAGTTTGTTCAAGGACGAACTGTACGATGTTGGTGGTCTATACTGGATTCAGCTGGAAGTATAGTGGGGGTGATGATTGTATACGTTGATGACTTTATGATATGCGGAAGTGGTCCTGTGGTGGCTGCGGTATCTGGAGTTATTAGGAGTCTCTGGGAGACCTCGGAGCTATCGACGTTGTCGCCTACCACACCGGCTCGGTTTTTAGGTATGGAACTATCAATGGTCTCTGGAGAACCGGGCGTCATCTACGTGAGCCAGCATGGGTATATACAAGAACTTCTAAGACATCATGATCTTCCCAGTACCCGGCTGGATAAAGTACCGCTTTCAAAGGAGCTTGCTTCCTTCAGCGTGGAGGACACGGACATTCCGCCCGATGACTATATGGTGCATCGAGCTCAGCAGATAACTGGGGAGGTTTTATGGGTCTCTCAACGAAGTCGTCCTGACCTCAGCTACACATCAGCGCTGATGTCCACATTAACAACAAGGGCGCCGTACCGTGTGGTGGATGTGGGGCTGAAACCCCTGTCTTATTTGAGAAGAACATCAAGGTACCGGCTCAGGATTTCATGGACGGAAGCTCCTTTAACCATGTTTTGTGATGCAGCATATGCGCCACAATCCGAGAGATCGCATGCTGGATGGCTGGTGACCTACGGCCAGGTACCGCTGGTGTGGCGGAGCAGCAGGCAACAGATGATCACTTTGTCGACAGCGGAGGCCGAACTGTTGGCATTAACAGATGGGGCCATCGCCCTGAAGGGAGTGGAGTGCCTACTAGCGGACTTGGGTGAGCAGGTCACGGCGCGAGAGCTGGCAACAGACAGCTCTGCTGCTCTGGGAATCTCCCAGGGGGCATCGTCGTGGAGGACAAGGCATCTCCGCATTCGTGCGGGATGGCTGGTGGAGCAGGTGCAGTTTGGCCTAATGACCACGCGCCACTGCCCGGGGCTTCATCAGCCAGCAGACTTGCTGACAAAGCCTCTTAGTTCCCAGCGTCTTCGAGCTCTACTACAACTATGGAAGATTGGGGAGCAAGAGCAGCCAGTTGCACAACCGGCGGTGTCAAGATTGTCAATTGCGTCTTCAAGGATCACGGTTGCCTTGGTTTGCTGTTTGTTGATGATGACAGTGGAGGCTTCTTCGACAGAAACCGAGGGCAGTGTGAAGGTGGATGCAGATATGTTGACTGTCTTTATGGCCTTGGTGATGTTACTTGGGTTGGTTATGATATGGGAAGGTTGCAAATGGCTATTTTGGGAAGTGATGTTGGAGTGGGCACCTGGATCGAGATCTCGAAAATTGAGACGTCTTGAAAAGCTGCGCGAAGCGACAGCCAAGGCGATTCACGAGGAGCTCACCAGGATGGATTCTACGACATTGACTACCACGAGTATGCCTACAGCGACTTCCCGGACACCCGCGGAAGGGCAAGAGAGAACGTCGAGGAGCAGGACAATGGAGCAAGCCTCCCAAGATCTACCTGATGGTGATGTACAGCAGTCATCGTCCAACGCAGCAGCTATGCCTACAGAAGTGGAGCAGCTTTTGAGGAAAGGGCTACTGCGATGTCCGCTTCCCCTCGCCTACCAACAGATGCAGACCAACCTCTGAGGAGAAGGGCTCCTGCGACGTCCACTTCCCCTCGCCTACCTACAGAAGCGGAGAACCTTTTGAGGAGGAGGGCTCCTGCGATGTCCTCTCCCCCTCAACTACATGATGGCGCAGAAGAGTCGTCGGATATGTGGATTCTCATGTCGGAGGAGGCTAATGAGGAAGAGGGTGGAGATGAGTATTTACGGGTGTGCACAGACACCGCATCTTTGATGCGGTGTGAGGAACTTCGAGAAGCCCTTCGACTACGTGGTCTTCCTACAACTGGACTGAAGTCTGATCTGGCAGCTCGGCTGGGTCATGACATGTGGTCCAAGAGGACTTCTAAGGATGCCCCAACAGCCAAGCAGTACAAGTACTTATTGTGGCTATGGCGGAGCAAGGATCTATGCGGAAAGGTCCTCCTTATGAATTCCAATCTGGATACGAGAGTGGCAGCATCAAGGACTATTCATGCCTGGAAAAGTCGGTAGCATCTATGTATTTGAGTGGCGATTAAACCTCCCGGCTTCATCGAGGAGGAGTGCAGAAGCTACCGTCCAGGATGCTGTATAGAGTGTTTGCAATCTGCCGCTGCTGTCCAGGGGATGGCTACGAAAGACCCCTTGAGTAAATCCCGAACTGCGATGCAGGATAGAGCAATGTAAAGATGTTGAAGCTCTAGCATCCATTTGTATAGTGTTATCCAAGAAGCCCAGCGATAGATGCAGTCTGTACAACCAAAGCATCAGGTCGCAGAGCTGACAACCCGCGTTAAATGTGCGCTGTGTTAAAAAGACCTAAATTCGAAGCCTCTGCCATGAGATGCGTTTGAAGTTACTCTGGCTTGGCGTTTGCTATCTTCTGCAAAAGATAGCACAGATGAGCGATGACGCTCAGCAAAACCCTAAATTCGAAACCTTAAATCCCTAACCCTTCAACCCTGAACCCCAAATCCTACATCAAAAACCTTAAACTCCGAACCCCAAACCCTAAACTCTTAACTCTGGATAGCAGGAAGTGGCCTTAGGCTCTATCCTCCGTCCCCAACCCCGAAACCGACGAATTCACACCTCGATCTCATGGGCTTTTTGAGTTATCGGGCTTGTAGGGTCTAGGATTTATAAGGGTTTATAGGGTTTGGGATCTAGGGCTTATGGGGTCTAGGGATTGGGCTTTTGAGGGGTTTAAGGCTTCGAAACCTCCACTCCTTTCGGGCTTTTGGAGACTCTGAGTCTCGGCTCCTTCTTCTCACACTTCTCGCCGTGGCCTCGTTCACAGACGCACCGAACCTCGAACCTCGTGGCCGGTACAAGCTTCCGGCTGATGTTCTTCGGTGTCGGTGTGTGTGTGTGTGTGGGGGTTCAAGTATACCAGTTGAACTAACTGGTGTCATGTATGACTGCAGTACATTACAATCTCTATTGTATTGTGAAGTGACACTACGAACATCCAAAGACTTATCCCGATGATTGCAGTGCAAGCTGCATGCCGGGTGCAGGCAGCTGAGAAGCAATGAGAGCTGAGTAACCAGCCAACCGCAGAGAGTAAGTTCTAGAAGATTCTTATTTTGGAAACACCCAAACGTTGTCCGACTATTAAGACTTCCCTGACAACACAACAGCTGAAACCCGGCCTGACATGGTTCGTGTAGCAGCGCTTGCAGCAGAAGCCACCACTTTCTTCGAATGTTACCAGGAAATTGCAGCGCTCGTTTGCACAAAGCCGGCCGATCTGGCTGATCTCCGACATTCACAAGGACCCTACAAGAAAGTAAGTTATGGGTTATGGTAGCTTAAGGTGCATCTGAGGGCTAACCACAGGAATATGGCTGATGTAGCTGTAGCTTCGGGCTGAAATTGCTTTTGGGGTCGCAGACCAACGCCGACCTCCGAATCATGCAAATCTTATCTGGGTTCTACTACATACTACACGATTGAAACCCTGGACCCAAACCTTGCCAAAAAACATCAGTGCGCCTTTGCAGTTCGAAGCCTTTGGGTCTGGGAGTTCAATTTTCTCAGCTTCATCTGCTTCGGGCATCCCTCGTAGCAAGCTTTGTTATGCTCTGTTGGCCCGAGCTGCATGCATTGCAACATCAACCTCAAATGTTGAGCCAAATGGGCATAACATGCAGCAAACATCGCCAGCGGGGCATACACTGCATACAACCCAAGCCCCTAGACTGCGAAACGAAAGGTACCTCTAGAAACATTCGCGAACTTCAAAAAAGAGCGCTACGAACCCTAAAGCCTCTTCTGGCGTGCTGGGTCTGGGACGTACGCGGACAAGTTCCAAGGGGGAAAGCGACGGACCCTGATCTCCGAACAATGGCACACTCGAAAACGCTCGAAAACCCGGCCTGAACTCCCACACTCTGAAGCCATAAACCCTTGTCTAATTTATTTTTTGGGCGCTCTATTTTCAAAACCGTCGAGCGGTGCAGTCCTTATTCTGCCCGGACGCAATTGCTCGAAGCCGTCGGCCCTGGACCCTGCCCCCATTTCTCAGCCGGAAACGGCCACGGACCCATCACGCTGCGAGCGCAAAGGGGCGTCGCGTCGTCGCCAAAGCTGAGTGACAGGGAGAGAAGTTCAAGGCCGAGGTCTCGCAGGGGTGGGTTTGAAAGACCGTATAAGGGTTCCTTATATAGGGGTGGTTTGATATCACCAAGGATCCTACAACTGGGGGTTGACAGGCTATAGGAGCTAGCAATGCGCTGGTTGCGGTTGGTAGTCTGAACCTACTATGCAAGGACTGATTGTTGGATTCGGGTCTTTGCAGTTGCTGGGGGCTTACGTACCTTGTTTCAATGAATTCATCCATATTAGTCCATCTTCGTCCTGTACGACCCGATATCATATAAACAATGAAGGACAATAAGCGCGCACCATCTTCCTACATTGGCCAAGACCTGAATCTGCAAAAACCAGCGAAGCACGAATCCCGACAACTGCTGCTACACCAACCCACTGGTGCCAATTTTTTACGCAGGCTCTAGGCATACCTTTCATTTGAAACACGACCAATCCTGAACCCAAAAGCTCCTCATAACAACAAGTTGGGGCGAGGCACTCCTTCAGCAGCTTCTGCTGCACCTTCCGAGCCGTTTTCAGGAGAGGCTCAACCTCCCCAGAGGCGCTACCTCCGGCGCTTGACGGTTGGGCTTTCCGCGCTCACAAGTGGGAAATAGCCTAGCGGAGTCTGGCTTAGGGGATTAAGGGCTTCGGGGTTTGAGAGTTTGAATGCGTGTAGTAGCCTATAGGGTGTAAGGATGGTGGTTTAGGACTGCTTGCTGGAGACTTAGGGACAAACCTTGGACTGTTATCCCCGATTGCTACGTGTCGAAAGCTTGGGGTCTAAGTCGACTACTGAGCTGCTCCTGAATTCTAATGGAAATTCTTTTTGTGTCCCCCTCTCAGTAGACTGAAAGGAACCAAATAGCGCCTATTTTCCAGAGCGGCCTAGACTTGGGTTTTGCGCCCGAAGACAACAGAACGGTGCCTGCCGTTGCAGCTGCTAGCCGCGTGACGGCCCACCTGAGGGCCTCGGATCGTCAAGACTTCACACGCCTAAGGCTGTAGGGCTTTAAACAAAACAGGTGGAAACCCGTAACCAGACAGGGTGGCCACATAGCCCGCCCGGCGAAACAGGCATAAGTCTAGCATGGGCCCATCTTTGGGGTTCTCTCTGAGTTTCCGGGCTGCTTGAGCACCAGCTCTGGCAGCTAGCAGCAGGCAGTTCAAGCGAGGTTAGAGGGATGATGAGGTTCATGGCTTTCGGTATACTTCTGATACTTACCTCTGTATATACACTTACTTGTGTATAAACACTCAAACTAGGGTTGCGCCAGGGGTCCGAATATGTTAGGGCATATTCCGGCCCCTAAAGCAGTGCAGACCTACCGTGGCTTCCCGAAGACATCAGGAACTCCAAGCAGTCGGCCAGGAAAGCCCTAGACAAAAAAAAAGTAGATGTCCCTAGGTGCAGCTACGGGATGGAAAATGTCAGACTCTATAGACTCTATAAGACTGATCGGCTTTAGCTTAGGGTTTGTAGACCCTAAACTCGAGCCTCTCTCCCGCAACATGTCATTATGCACCCTCGAAGCCGATAAACCCCCCAGGTAACCAGAGAGCCCAATACCCCTTAATTAAGGAAGATACGTTAAATCAGAATATTAAGGCCCCTATAATCTAAGGTATATATTCCGCATTTAAGAGGTATTGGGCTCTCTGAGTAACCATCAAGCTTCAAAGCCTGCTGAGCGCCTCGTCGGCACGCTTTGCAATGGAGTCGCCCGGGTCATCCTTGGATCCGACTGCCCTCCTAGGTTCCTTCTAAAGCGAGACCCTGGTGTTTAGGGCTGTATGTGGGGCTTGAGGCATTTACAGCTTATAATTATGTAGTGCTTAGGCTTTTTATGGCTTCAGGTTGCATATAAATGGTGTTATGGGTTCGTTTTTGTTCAGCAAGTTCTGGGAAGTTGATTTCTTAGTACCGGGAGTGAGGAGTCCTCCGCCCTGTCTGTCAACGTCTCTGGTCTGGAGCTGCATGCTGGACCAGTGATAGTACATACCGTTGACGCTTTCAATCCCGCATGACCTTCAAGACCCTATAAATTATATGGGAACTATGGCATATTCCTTACTATGGGTAATGCAGGATTTACGTCATCAGCCTTACTTCACCATGACACCCCACAACCTGCTTGAAGGACCCCAGGGGATGAGTACGAACTCGATTTATGCGTCTTTTGACCCTGTAAGCCCATGCCAAAACCAAAAGCCAAGAACTGAAAACTCCAAAGACAGCTTCTGACAGATCCTGAAGAGCCCAAGTATACAAATAGTACAACTAACTACTTTGAGGTCTACTACCTAGAAACTAGTACCTATAGGTTCAAACATTTCCTAAACCCGATAAATACCCTGAATTGTTTGGAGTCGCAAAGAGATCCTTCTGAACAGTCCCAAGAAGCCGGGGCGATCAGCTCGGCAACATCCGCCGGCATGGGAACAGAGGATCCCACCCTCCCAAGAAGCTCGGTCGGGCTTTGGGCTTGGGGCTTCCGGGGTTTCAGGCTCTGGAGAGTTTCAAGTTTCATAGGGTGTTTAGGGGTGTTTATGGTTCTTTTTCCGGAGATGCATTTAAGGTACCATGAGGAAGATGTGTAGCATTCCGCTCCTGAAAGGCCTGACCAAGACTGGGGTGCGAAAACTTTTCTGGGTGAAGGGCCTGGTTAGGTTCAATGCGGCATAGAACTACAGGATTTGGCACACCTTTAACAGTCTAGGACACAAGACTGATGACAAAAATGTGCTTTGCGTGGCATTGTGCTTCTGATGTTGAGGCTGCAAGGAAAGGAGTGTCGGGCACAGCTCGAGCCCCCAAGGCCCGTTCTATATAGGTAGCTACCATAATCGAACTTTTCTTGTGAAAACGAGCGACAGGACCGGTTCAGTGCTTGGGTTTCCGAGGTTTCTGGAACCGGTTCTAGAGCTGGCAGGAGCCTGCATACCCAAGGCCCCCTGAACCCTCAGCTGTAAACCATGCTTAGCCGCTTAGCCTAAGTCCTATATACCGTCATATACCCCAATAAAGTTATAAAGCCTGCCTTGACCTCCCACTCAGCTGAACTCCGGCGAGAAGGGCAAAAAGCTTCCAGCCGGTGCCTAGCACCTGGCAGCCGGTTTCTTGTTGATGTAATTGACCGCTTTTCCGGTATGCGTGGAGGGTTTAGGGCTGCAGAAGAAGATGGCTTAATACGTTTCTACTGCAAGTGTTTATGAAGGCTTTTCTGTGCCGAACTCAATTCAAAAGGGAAGGGGAAATACGGTTGTCTATGTGATTTGTGATGGTAACTCGGCGGAACAGAGGGCTGCAGGCTTCTGCGGGCTCAGACTTCAAGGCTCAGGTTCGCTCACACTGTACTAAATATATACTATAACATACTATAATATACTTTACTATATAATGTGTAGGCAAGGCCTTGCGGGGACTCCTCTTTCCACTGCACAACACAGATGCAACGAACTACGAAGCCAGGGACAGAGGCACCATTACCCGAAGCCCACACTGGTAACCTTCGAATACAAAACCCCAAGGCTCACCAAACAAGGGAGACAACCAGACCTCCGATCGATGGTCCAACTCTGTCAATAAGTGTCACAAAAGGTGGGTCAAAACATTGTGGCCCGTTAGAGAGGCAGCAGCTATTGCACGGGGATGTTACAAGCCATGAGGCCATCTCCCGCCAGGGGAAGCGGAAGGCAGCACAGGCGCGTTCCGTGGCATACCTGGGAGCTTGCGTTTCAGCTTTTCAGCACCGGAAAGAGTCGGGTCCCAAGAGATTTTTAAAGCAAGGGTCCCGTTTGGGTGTCGATGCCTAAAGCCGTAAAGTCTGCTTTCGGGTCTTAGCAAATCGGGCCGGAGCCAGTTGAAGCGTCTGACTGAGTGTAATGTCTGGCCTTTCGCGATCTGGCGGCCTTGGCCTTTGTAAGTCTAGCCCTCTTGGCCCAAGTCCAAAGCACAAACACAGAGGCCGTGCGCTCTTTCAAGAAAGCTGCTGCTGCCATATGTCTGGGGCGGTATCTGCCAGCAGGAAAACATCGACGATCAAGAGGCATGTCCTGACATCCAGTAGGTTAGCGAATGTAAGTTCGATTGGTTGGAGGACGGGCTGGAAGGCTTGACCCTTTCAATCCCAAGCAGTCGTCATGCAAACACTCTGAGTACAAACCAGGCAGTGTAAGAAGCTATGGGGGCTGGCCTCTTCCTGCCTGACTGTTGCTGGTGTTACTGGGCAACATCCACTATGACAGCAGACATGCCAAGTGCTGCAAGTTGGCATGAGTAGTATCAGAGATTTTGACGGTTCATGTCTTGAACTGCGCAACTCCTCCACACTCGTCAGATCAAGTAGATCGTGGAATCGTGGGTAGTTGAAAGTTTCCATATCTCTGAACGGCACAGCAAGGCATTTCTGCAAGTGTGCCATTACAGCAGACCCCGACGAGATGCAGACCGAGGTTGCACTCGCGGATGGATGCATATCCTGGGTTGAAACCGATGCATTCAGGAGGTGTTTCGACTCTCACACTCGCATGCAGCAGGCAAGGCTCCACATGGTTTGGTGTTTAGGGTTTAGGGTGGGAAAACCGTTGTATTCAGGAGGCGTTTCAGGCATCGGTATCCAGACCTTATATACTCGTTGCTAGCAGAAATGGCCTGCATACAGGTTTTTAGTGGCGAGCTATCCTATACTCTGGTGGTCTGTTACGTAGCAGCATCTAAGTCGAAGTCTTCTGGGTGCCGATGTAGTTCTACGGTCGTTAAACTCAAAACACAGATACACTCAAAGCCATACACACTACCCATCAAGTTCACCACCCAGCTTCTCGCACTCTCCTCCGCGACCGTGGATCCAACCCTCGCAGGGCTTGCCATGGGGTGTACGCCACAAGAAGTACAAACCGCAAGCACGGAGAATAAGTGCAGAGATGCACTTGCTGGGTGTTCTCTGCTGTACGACAATCTCTCTGCTGCTAGCGGCTCAGTACCGAAAGTATGAACTGCTCCTTGTCCCCGCACGAGTGTCCAGGAATTCAACTGCGCAAGCTGTCGAACTTGTTACAAGCTCCCCGTTCCACTTGACATCGTGGGTGTGAGAATGTGCCTCTGTCTGCTAACCCCGCTATACCCCTTTCTACAGACACACCTTGACTCAAACATCGTCTATAGGTACGCACACACACACACATGTGGGCGCACAGAAACAAACGCCAAGAGAGAGAGGGAGAGAGAAGGAGAGGCACAGCGAGAGACAATGAGAGCGACAGAGGCAGGGTGAAAGCGACAGAGACACCGAGGTGGAGGCATGGAGAGACGAAGGAAACGAAAACCAGCATCAAGCTCAGCAGGCCCCGACCCTAAACTCATCTATCAAAACCCTATATCAGAAAAAAGATGGTCTTCAACAACAGACCCGAATAAGAACCATATAAAGCTCTAAGAGAACCCCACAGCCATCCCTTGCTTGTGTCGGCTCTACAGAGGAACCTGGCAGCACGTTCCCCGGCATCATGGAGCCGGCGATGCAGACCGACGTCCACACGGCCGAAGTTAAGCAACGACAGCCTCAGAGACTCCGAAGGCTGCTGCTGAATAGCTTACTACTTCTTGGGTTTTGAGTTTAGGGTTTAGGGTTTCTGCTGAATGGCTCTAAATACCTCTTGGCTTAGACTAGAAGGTGGGGGAACTAACGCGGTGCACGCAAGCCCGGATTCGAGTTCAGATCTTCGCGACTGGGTGATTGAAGGTCTTGCTCTATGAACTCTTCAGGTCAGATATATTCAGAAAGCAGCAGAACAACGGTCAACCTCAAGGACTCAACCTAGTGGATCTGAACCCTGAACAGCATAGCCGTGAGGTCCTAACCCGCCCCTTACACCCTAAGCCCGAAAAATCCTAAAACCCCAATGGGCTCCACGAGCAAAAAGACGACAAGCAGAGGCCAGGAGGCGCGAGCGTCGAGAGATCCTTGCGGAGCTGTGGCCAGGGCAGCTGCGGGGTTGGGCGGCAGCGCCTCGGCTGGGGTGTACAAATAAGGATAAAGTGACTTGAAAATATAAGTATAAGCCTGAATCAGCCTGAAGCCTGACAACTCTTCCTTAGAGGTCCTCAGGTTGTGTGTCTACGGCTCTATGGCTCAATGCTTAATAAACGGATTTTGATTGAACCCTTCATATCATTTCTGCTTCCAGAGATCCCAGCACCCCTTGTATGAGGAATGCATCCCTCTGGGACAGCAAGATCCCTATGCAATCTGAGCTGCGTATCGAACTAAGACAGATCGGACTGAGGGCTCAGAGGCTGTAGACAATTACTGTTTCGTCCGGGGCTTGCAGGGCGTAGTTAGGGGGTCATAATGGGTTGAGGGTTTAGGGCTGGGGTTCTGGATGGTCCCGTATGTAGCCCAACAATGAGTAAGATGATTTCGGAAGGCATCACCTCCATCCGTGAACACTATACATGCAATCTACAGCGCATTTCACCGCAACCTCATCTGGACTTTTTTTCTATAGGCAACACCTTTTGCCAAGGCTACCGTCGGGCCCTGGGTTCTATGAGGAGAAGCTGTCAACAGCCGTGACCCAAACGAGGCCAGGCAGCTGCTGCGTCGCCCAGGTCCGCTGCAGAGCGTCGTGGGGCCCTGGGCCTCGGATGTGATTCTTCTAGGGAGGGGGGGAGGGTGGGGTGCTGCGGGGTGCCCGTGTCGAGGTGATGCTATCGGGTGTAGCTCTACTCGGCATCGTGAACTCCGAAGTTCCGAAGTCACAAACTCCAAGCGGCCATGGTGAGAGCAATTTAAATTCAGCTAGTTTGAGACTGAAGCACAGAGGAAGACAACGGGACCTGCAAACATATAAACCAGGCTGCATACATTCACATGCTAATGGAGTTGTGTCGTTTCGTAAAGGACAAATGTGGTCAGATGTGGTGCTGGCTGAGGCATACAGGCATGCACGGTTCAACCCGCAAACAACTGCACGCATAAATCATGCGCAGGCTAGACGCACACACGCACACCACCAAAAGACGGAGGCCGCGAGGGGATGTCTGGACTCTCTACAACGCCGTGATGCTTGCTGGCGCCGGCTGCAGAGCTGCTTCCAGCATGGCTCTTGAAGCACACACGGTGAAGGATAATTAACTCGTGGCTCTGAGGCGAGGGAGCTTTGGGCTTTGGGGGTGGAGGGTACAGGGCGGCAGAGGGCCCCATTGTGCTCAGGGCCAACTTCCCTCGGCCGAGGCCTATACTGGCTAGAAATCTGGAAATACAGGCTTTATGGCGATGGTCCGGGCTTGATACCTCCAGGCTTTGCTTGAAGGCCTGAACCGGATTGAAAACCTGCCGGCATGTCCTTTCGAGTGTGGCTGCTGGAATAGTTGAGGGCTTTGGATTTATAATCTCTTGCGATGAACCTTCTAGGTCGGCTCTTCATAGGTCATAAGTTTGATGCCGGTGCATGTTTGGAGTCCCATGCATGTGCCAAAGGGACAGTTTGGGCCTCAAAAGCGGAAAACAAAATGTGCCAGTCAACAGTGGCCCATGCAACAACCAAGCTTATCAGGCCTTGCTGTCGAGGCAGGAATGCAAATACCGAGTCTGCGCAACTTCCAAACTATGGTGCCTTTGTGGGTTCTAGCCGCAAACAAATAGGACAACCATCTAAAACACCCAGGACGGTCCATGACGTGGTACAACCTGTGCCTTAATGCCGGCAATTTTTGAAGGATCACGAAACCTTACAAGTTCACTGCAAATTGTTTCGGAGTAGATTCCTCAACGGGGATAAGTACGGATATGTATACAATAAAGGCCGAAATGTCTACGATGTTCGTACTTAGACTTAGGCTTGGGCACTAGCGGCTAGCGAATTGCTTTAGCGTATCACTTTCAGTTTCAGGTCCTGCTTCTTTAGGTCTATAGCCCTCCCGTACTCCAAGAAACCTGACCTAACGATGCTTAGTCGGATGCTCATGACCTCCGATGCCATCAGACAGGCTCGTACCTGACATCACACTTCTACTCTATAGTCTATCTTTCTTAGGGTGAAGATGCCTAGGGCGACTTCGAACTTAGAGGAGCCTCCAATTTCGCGATCCTCAGCCTAACCCTGAGCCCTCAGCCCTTAAGCCTTAAACCTCCTACTGCCGCACGAAATCCAAAAAACCTAAACCCTAAACGCTAGGACCCCAGCCCCTAAACCCAAAAAAATCATAGGGGCAGGGCGAGCTAAAACTTAAAACCAGGAATCCTAAACCCTCGGCTCAACAACCTCGGCTTAAGTGCACCGCGAGATCGCCCACAACGAAGCTGCCATCCGGAAGCCGAACGGACAACCTTCCAACGGTTTGGGTTTAGGGTTTATATAGAGTTTGAACAGGGTCTAGGGTTTGGAGCTCCTTTCGAACTTTACGGTTCAGGGAATGTGTGTGTGTGTGTGTGGCTTCTGGGGTAGTTTAAAGTGTTGGGGCTCTCAGCCGGGGGTCTATGATCAGGGTCCAGGGCTTCTGGTGTCTTTGGGAAATCAGACTCTGACCCAAACACAGACGCCGGATCCTCCCGAAGCCCAAATAAATGCCTAAACATCATCTACGTCGAATCTACGTTCAGGTTCCGAAGATTTTCGTCTCGAAGAAGTATATAGAAAAACGAGGAGCCCTGTCAATCGCACCCCGAAGCCCCAAGGAAGCAACACCGAAACCCCCAAAGCTGCAAAGCTCAGGAAGCCGTGGCCTCATGGCTGGTGAGATGGCGACCTGGCAAGGTAATATGTAGAGGCTGTAGAGGCCTTAATGGTTAGAAGTTAGAATAGAGTTTGGGGTATATTATACTATAAATATAATAGCGGCCTTCAAAAATTAGAATAGGGTTTGGGGGGGTATATTGTACTATAACGAACCCCCAAGACCCTATTCTAATTATTAAGGCCCCTACATTAGAGCGGCAAGCAATTCTTTGGGGTTATAGTCACACGGCTTTGGGAATAAACGGATTTAGGGGTTTGAGTCTTGGCGGTTTCGTGGTCTCTGGGATCCGGACCTATGCAGTCAGCGGTGTGTGGCTTCGATTTTGGATGTTTGCCAGGTTGCCCCTTCCAATTCCTACCCTGGAAGATGTGAAGACCGTCTTTTTCCGATCAAAGGCGAAACGTCCGCCACGCGTCGTGCGCCGCACGGTGAACTGCCGCATGGCCTGAGGTTGGAAGCTGTAGCGGACGGATCTGTGCAAAGAGTTGAACGCTTTGACAAAGGCCGTAGATACGCAATCACTTATTTTGATACCATGCTGGTCTGATGTATCTTGAAGAAAGCAGGGGAAGTAAGAATATTTGCAATAGAGCAAACTACTCCTTATGATGGCATAAAACATGACCATGCCTGAAGCTTTCCCCCAGCCATATTTTGGTCTAGGGGTTCTGGTTGAGGTGTGACTTGATGTTGCTTTGTGTAGCACTGACTGGGGGAGTACGGACCAGAAGTACACTGCCGGATTCAACGATGCTGTGATTGCACCTGACTTCGAAGGTCGCGTCCGGGATGGGGTGGACATCGGAACTGTCATATTGTTTTCGGCTTTAGCCGTGTTGTCAAGAGTTTTAAGGAGCTATAGTAGTGTGTTGCTGGCTTGGGCATGTGATTTCGACAGTCTTTTCTACAGGTGGATCCTGCCTGCAGTTCGGATTCCGATCCGACTGAAGGTCAGCGACAAAATAAGAACAGCATGCTTCGGCTTCGACCGCTATGCGGAAGAGATCCAAACAGGAGCCCCGACGCTACAAGCCAACAATGAACGAAGATTGGAACATCTGGGTTTTGGCCTTCGGGGCCTTTGGGGGATGCGGCTTCGATGCGATTATTGCCGTCCAAGAGCGATGGGCCAAGTGTCGAGGATCTCGGTCGTAGCCACCCCCGATGACCTGCAATTCGCCCAAGCCCCGAGACTATCCTAAATTCTACCTCCAGAGCCTGAGCAAGCCAAAACCTAGCCCGAAACATCCCGAAACTTAGTTTAGGCTTAGAACTAGGTTTAGGATTTGGGTCTTGGGTAATCCCGCGTCACGAATCATTGTTTCCATATTTCAGCCGTTGAACCTTTATGCAGCCATCACTTTGAGGCAATATAGGATAAAGTGAACCCATACTGGGATGAGCCCGAGCTGCGCAGGCGATCGGAATGCGCTTGGACAGGCAGGCGTTGATCACCAGGTCCTGAAATCAATGCCAAACGCTGATTCTTTGGGCATCACTGTCAGGTTGAAGTTTGGATGGGACTCGAAACCCGCTGCGGAAAAGCACTCCTACGATATGGTGTTGAAAGCTTCAAACCGTCAAAGGGACTCCACCAAAGTTTCGTCTAAAACTTGCGCTTAAGATGGTGGGATGCTCCAACATCTTTCGAAGGTGCTTGCCCCAAGTGTTCCCAACCACAACTCGCGCACCCCTTCGTCCCTAGAGAGCCTCTGGGCTCGGATGACCCGGAACAATACCTATAGGACCTAGTATCCATTGCAGTTCCCTTTTTCGGTTTAACCAATTTTATATTAAGGATCCTAAAATGGTAACCCCAAAAAGGAGCTACAACGGAGACTATAGGTACATAATCCGGACGCGCCAGATCTGGAGGCCCCCAGAGAAACCCAAAGCTTGGCACCGTCCTCGCGCTTCCGAAGGCCGTCCCAAGAGATGCACCTTAACCACAGGTTTGGCGGTGGGGCTGTGGCCAAAGTACGTTTTTCGACGGTATCGTGTTTGACTCTAGATCTAGATGGTTCGGGATCAGGGGACCTATATAGCTCTTAAGGATCCACCTTACGGTTGACTTGCGAAACATCCACGCTATAAACGAAACAGCTGCAATCCAAAATTCCCAACTTACTCATAGACCCGAATTTGCCATCCGCGCTGCCTAACTTGCGGATCTGACAGACCGACATGCCTCACCACCACGAACAGACCCAAGCCTCCCCCAGTGCTTTGCAAGGAGCAGGTTCCCGAGGTCATCGTCCACGTGGATGTCGACGCCGGCGTCGTAGAGCACCAGCTCAGGCCGAAACTCGTCCAAGACGCCCATCCTGAACACAGAACTCTAACGAACAACATATGAGCTATGAAAAACCCAGACACCGCGATAAAACGCCTACAAAACCGAAAACCCCCCAACAACCAAAAATGCGAAAGGGTGGCCCCAGGCCAGGGGGTGCCGGGAAAGTAATGGGAACTCGTGCTGCATGGGCCTTTCTCCTCACAGGTTCAACTCTGAGCACTGGACATGGAAACCTAACATGGCATCCTCACCTCCGTACATCGTATACTCGGCTAAGATGTCTGAACCCGAAACTTGCGACATCAGGGCATCCGATTCCCGACTCGTTGGGCTGTGCTGGCGTCTGCAGGCAAGTAGCAGGTGCTCGGATATCGTGGAGAGGAAAACCTCATCGCCGGTTCCCTTCCTGGAGGAGTGGGTAGTGCAGGGGATACCTGTATGTAAGGTTCCTGCCTCCGATGATTTTGAGGGTCGCACACGGGACCGTAATCTGAGAAGGGCGTGGGGTTGGAGCCTGTGGCCTAAGCCCCGAGAGATTCGATGCTTCGGGCTTTGATTCGGCGCTTCTGTAGCCAAACGTCGCCAGCCCGACATCCAGGTCACTCTTGTCTTGTCCCAGATGGGTCATGCCCTTGAAGCCGAAGGGGAAGTTGTCCTCCACTACAGAGTGCATTGCCGTGTGCACGGTATACATGAGGCGAGAATTCATCTCCTGGTTCAGGCCCGGGGCCCGCAAGCATCGGGACACGACCATGCTCCTTCCTAGTCTGCGAAGCCTACTCGTCACTCTGGTTTGGAGGTCGTTTGCTTGTTACGCTGGCTCGTGCGTCGTGACTCGGGCACTTGGCTTGCACAGGTTACAGAGGGTTCTGGTGTGGACATTCTTGCAGACCTCGTTGTCTGCAGACAAATATAAGAGACAGCCTGACAACTGCACTCTGTGTCCTTGCAGTGCACGGACAACGTGAAGGCGTGTGCTTCCTCACGCAGAATCTCCGCCGTGCCGTCCCCCTGGTGGACGTCTAGGTCCTTGTGCTGACGGGGCGCTGGTTTCGCGAGACAAAGCCCACTTGAATAGTCGGCCAGGAGAAACCAAATTGCCTGTGTCATGTATGTAAGCATGCCCTGCTAACGTCTCAGCGCTCAAGCTTGAACATCTGAACCTGGGACAGCATGATTCAAGATTTCACCTCTAAAGCTGTATAGTTGGACAATCCAGCTTAAGGGTCCACAATGTGTAATTATCAATTCTATTCTACATCGTCAGGGACACGGCACACGACACCTGTAGTACGGGTGGAGGCTATCCGCTGGACCATGAATCTAAGTCAGGCTTTGCGCTAAATCACAAGCTCTCATGCCCAAATGATGAACCAGGCCTAGTGCACCAGGTCAAGCTGAACATGGCCAACTAATGCAACTGGAGGTCGCAAATCAGGATGCTGTTCACCACACCCTCCTGCAGCAGAACCTGTGTGCAAGCTTGCAAAATCGAAATCCACGGACTGTCCAGGCACGCTCTCATGACTTCTGTGTCCCGGTCTTTGTCTAGACGCCCAGTTGCCCTGCAACATCATGTGTAGAGGCAGATCTGAATGCCAACAAAAAAAGGCCAGAAATGTCAGATCGCCCACCAGCCAAAAACACAAAATCATCTCAAATCCCAAACCCTATAGTCCATGAAACACCCTAGCCCCCACAGATCTTGAAGCCTCACCCTCCGGAAGTGCACCGACTATACCATGGCCCCCTCAACCCCGGCTGCCTTGCTGGTGACCGCCAGGTCGTTGAGTGCGGTGTACCCGCTTCCCCAGGCTCGATGGGCATGGTGCGTCCTTGGCTTATTCTGGCTATGAATATGTCGGAATCTGACTCTCGGAGTTCGGATTCGTCTAAGGTCTCAAGTCTTCCTCCTGTTCAAGATCCCGTGAAGCTGTGAAGTGCCTCAGGATCTTGACTTCGTCATGCTGAACTCTCACAGTGCACTGACCTTCCAGCACAACCCGTGCCCAAACAAACACGGCTGAGTTAGTTAAAGCAAGCCCAAAAATCATGCAAACAAACGGTCAGGACACGTAGCACGAATCAGAGCAACAAAAACCAGCAGAGAGTCCCGGCCCCAAACCCCATAACACCCTGAAGCCCCACACCGAAAAGCCAATGAAGACGAAAGTCCCGCCGGCAGTGTTGCAAGCCAAACCGGTATCCAGAGCCAACCGTGCCGTCAGCAGCGTCCCTGCCACCTCAAGCCTTCAAGCGCATGTCAGAAATGCGTTAGGACCGTTAGGAGATGCAAGTTATATGGTACTTTAAACGCTGCGCTGCTTAGACTGGGATCCATATCTATAGCAGCTGCCGATCCAACACTTCGTTGCGCAGCTCGCGAACAAGATGAGCGAACACAAGCATCATCACAACCCCAGCGGCACTTGCAAGGGTCTTCCCAGCCTTGTCCGACGAACAAGGGCCTGGTGATCCGGTCGCTGAGTGAACCTTTGTCGGGCTCATTGCTGGGGCGTCTGTGCTCACGAACCTTATAAACCCAACAACCACCTAGAAATGCGCACCAATCATCACCAGTCTAAGATGAATCCCAAAATCTTAAACCTTGCGTCCCTAGACCCTTCAGTCGAATCCCAGATCCGCAGCTACTAGTCTACAAACCTACCTTCCTGTCTTTTGGAACCGCAGGGCTCTATTTTGACCTAGCAGG
>CAJNJA010036463.1:0-28955 GCA_905231915.1 Symbiodinium necroappetens
ACCCCCCCCCCCCCCCCTGCACCTCCAGGTGTCTTCTTCCTCTTCCTGCTGAGCAACACAGACCACCAGTGCGAGATCTTGAAGGCAACACGCTGTTTCGTTTGCTGCAAGTAGCAAGCCACATGCTTGATGCTCGTAACTGTAGGCTCTTCGACCGAGCAGAGCAGTGGTGCAGTGCAAAAACTCTGCGACCAAACAATCGCATCCTCGTCGTTCACCATGCCCTCGTCATCTGTTTCTTCCACGCACTCCTCCAATGCGCCTGGCAAACACTGGCATGCAACCTTTCAGCTACCTGAAGCTTTCGGCTCAGAGGTGTCACACGCGGCCCGGCTGTCCGGCCTCGTGCCTGAGCCTCGCCAGTTCTGGCAGAGGTCCGTGACTCCAACCTGTGTTTGACGACCGGACCTACGAGAACGTGCAAGTGTGTTTCATCTATGAAATCAATATCTACAGTATTTTGATTCATTAAGGCGTACGATGTGCTACTAGGCTGCAAACGCGGCCTGTTTTCGGAAAGACTTGAAGCGGATCCGAGGCTCGGGCCGAGGCTCGTTCGAGTCGGGTCGCCTCCGCCCAGCAGCTCTCAGCCAGTGATGGTGGGAAGCGGCCGTAAAAAAAAGGAAGCATATTTCTGATGGAGCAGGTTTCAATCAGCTTGCATCACCGACGTGATGAGCGAATGCGGCAGGAAAGAAAAAGCATAGGCACAGGAGGCCGCCTGGCCGTCGCAGCAACACTGGTGGCCGCGGAGGCGCCCGTCGCAGGCCGCGGGGAGCTTGGGCCTGCACTGCCTAAAGGCTCTCAGTACTGGCCGCTTTTTGGTACCAGGCCTGGCAAGGCCAGGGGCGCTTCGTCCGGCAGCTCGCCAGCCTCGAGTTCCTCACGACATGCGAGGCAGCATCAGTTTTGGGAGTCGCCACGTTTCGAACAAGAACAGATCTACCCGCCAATGCCTTGGATGTCCGAATCCACACTGCTCTGCTCCCACAAACCTCAACCCCTAGCCTATCCAGCCCTACCTTTTGCAGCCATCGGTGTAAGCAATCAATTCCAAGCTTGGTTGCCCTCCACGGCCACGCCTCTTCCAGTGATGTGTGGGCAAAAAGTTCCTCTGAGGGAGCTTCCTGATGGTGGGAAACGAAAAGACTCCAAGCACCCTACAAAAGCGGAGACGAGACCCTTGGAGCCTGACCTGTGGTGCAGGCTGGAAAGCGTGGCCTTCCCCCCGAAGATGACCTTCGGAGCTTGGAACGGTTTCCCTATCGACATCTCTCGAAAGCAACCGACCTATGCCGACAGATGTGACAATGGCCACGTTGCCATCTCCAGTGACCTCGAGAAGCCAAGTCAGAGCTGGTCCACACTACCAGCATGCACGGAAATCCACCATCGACAGTGGGTAAGTTGTAGTTGGTTCTGCTTCTACTTGCATGCAACATGCGTTTGCAGATCAGTTGGGACAAGCTCAGCTACACTAAGCTCGGGAGCAAGAGCACGGACTCACTCTTTTTGTCCACTCTTCCCTTCCGGACGGTGGCGAACTACAGTCTCGAGTTTGGGAGGTTGCGCTCTCGAAGTGCATAAGCACACGAAGAAAAAGGCTTCGCAGGAGGCGCGAGCGAACTAGCCGGCCTATGTAATTCCGGGTGGGGGAAGTGGGAGAAACGAATAAGCTACACTCGAACTGCACACGCCCGCCTCTGCTGCATTCACAGCAATCATTTCGATCTTCGCATGCTGGAGTGCTGGTTACGCAAGCCTGTCACTACGAACACACGAGTTCTGCGCGACAAGCTCAGCTATACTAAGCTTGGGTGCAAGAGCACGGACTCACTCTTTTTGTCCACTCTTCCCTTCCGGGCGGTGGCGAACTAAAGTCTCGCGCTTGGCTCGTAGCACTCTCTAACTGCTTAATACTGCACAAGCACACGAAGAAAGGCTTCACAGGAGGCCCGAACGAACTAGCCACCCTCAGCACGCCTCGAAGCCACCCTTTGCCCTCTAGCGAACTGTTTGCACAGCAACGCAGCTGAGCGAACTCTTCGTGGTAGTCCGTGTAGTCTGCTTGGAAGTTCACAAGTCAGATCTTCTCTTGAGATCCCGTCGGAGATGTTCTCCGAACTGGCCACTCTGTGGAACGACACTGAAAGCAACCTGGAAGCAGCCCAAACCCAAAAGGCTCCCATGACATCCGAGAGGCGCAAGTGCTTGGAGTAGCCCTTGTTGAAAGCGTGAATCGAACAGGTGGCTGATAGTCGCTATGGCCAAGATCTGGGCCATGGCTTCTCACCAGAAGATATACGTTCTCGAAGAGGCAAGATCTGCTTGAAAGTTGCCAATTCTCCGCGAAACCCACGCGCTTGCGACCCGGAATGGCCACCACTGCTCCGAACCCGGTGGTTGCTTGGCTGAATTCCTGCAGCGGGGTAGCTCTTCCTGCCACTTGTTGGCGCTCTTGCGATCGGCATAAAGATGCACGACCGGCTTGGCCCGTTCTACCGAACTGAAAGCAAAGCGCCGCGGCTGGAGCCGAGGCAAAAGGTGCAGCAGCTGGTGTAGTGGTTGCTTGACTCGTGGGGTCGGCGAACGGGGTCCTGGGTTCCCATGATGCTGCCTGAAGTGCAGTGGTTGCGAGAAGGAACGGCCAACACTACTGCACGCAAAACACAGCTTAGCTGTTAAGTGCTAGGCACTCTGCAGTGGACATGGGGTTGCTGTCCAGGTACCTTTGGGCCTTTGGATGGTTTGTACCAACCAGCTTCTGCATGCGCTTCCACCGACCCGAAGGGCGGTCTCCGGGCAAGACCAGCCCGCACTGGTCAACTGCCGAGAGGAGCGGCGGTTCTGCGAACTGGCTCGGACGCTCCAGTGCAGGTAACAGGTAAGGAGGACAGTCCGCTGTCCGCTGCCGCGACTGTTGTCGTGCTGGATAGCTGGAAAGCCTTCGGCGCTGAAGGGCTGCTGGCAAGCCAGGCGAAGCCAGAAGTTGTGAGAGAAGCGGTCCTTGCACACGGCCTAACTGCCTAACTCTCCTTCTCGTTGAATATCTCTGCGACTCCGACCATGATCGCAGTGTGTTCTCCCGACGCGGACGGCTGGGAGAGTCCTCGTGACAGGTCAGCGATTGCGTCCAAACAGTCCAACTTTGGAGTAGCGTGCGTCGTCTCTGTTTGTCCAGCCTGCACCTGGTGTCACCGGCCCAAGGAGCCTGAAGCCCCAAAACGGCCAAAACAGTTCCGACACCAACTCTTTGCGACCTGGAAACTGGCACAATTATAAAAGCCACACGAGCGGCAGCAGCTGAAACCTGAAGTTGGGCGACCCTTCCTTGTACATTGCGGCCGCGTGCACTGGCAGCGACTGCAGTACCTCTTGTTGGTCCTCGTGTAGCTCGGCGACCAACATCTCCAAGCCTTGCAAAACTGTCTAACTAATGAACACTGGTGATCTTTTGGCCTAGTTGCACCTGTACCTGAAAAGTCCACGACGACATGATGATGCCACCTGTCGAACAGCGAACTGTTGGGAGTGATTTCCTACGACCTGTTGAGTCGTCTCCAGCGAACTCGAACTTGCCCTGCCAGCAACGGTGGCCGTTCGCGAGCATTGTCTGTGGGAGGGTCGACTGCATTCGACCACCACAACCTCGGTCTCGAAATGACGCCCTGACTGGATGCATCACAAGCGAATGCTCTACATTGAAGCGACTGGTCGAACTCTTGTTGCAGTGACGAAAGCATCATCACGTTCTCCACCAGATAAAGAACTGTAAAGATTGAAGGCTGCATGGACAGCCCGAAGCATGCCAATGGCGTCCTCACCCGCCATAGGAACCAGCTCACCATTGAACATCGCCTGCATCTGCTTGGGCGTCGCCTTGAGCGGGACCTGGATCTTGGCGACCGGCTGCTCCGTAGTCTCTGTGGAGCTGGTTAGCGGCGGCCGCGGCTTAGCGACCTGATCTGCCATGGCTTTGGTTCTAGCAGCCGTGCTGGGCCCGGACCGACCTGCGTCGCCATTGTCTTCTTCACGACCTGTGGCTTTGGCGGCGTGCCCTTGGCCACGACCTTCGGGGCAGCTGGGGAAGCTGCCGAACTCCTGGAAGTCGATGTAGTCTGCACTTTCGGCTCGGCCTGGAGTGCCCGAAGAAATTCCTGTCGCCGCACTCGCCAAAGTCGAAGCAGAAGGCGGTGCGCGAACCGGGGCTGAGGCATTTGAACTGCCGAGTTATGTTTTTTTGAAGCTTCTTCTGCAAGACGACCAAGACCAAGCTCTCCAGATCGAACGTCTCCAGTAGAGGCTCCAGCTCCGCGAACTCCGCGTTCACCACCGTGTGGAAACTAGGTCTGGAGTTGCGTAATCACCGCCCAAAGTGCCTGGCATGGCTCACTGTTCTCCCAAAAGAAACGAAAAAGCTACACGCAAACTGCGTACTCGGGCCTCTGCTGTATTCACAACGAACACTTGGACCCTCGCATGCTGCAGTTCGCGTCACGCTAGCTTGCACTACGAACACACGTGTTCTGCACCGCAGGTGTATCTCCAAATACTGAAACTTCCTGTCAGAATCTGAAACAATCTACCCTACTGAGGCAGAGACGCCCCGGATAGCGCATCCACGTGGGGCATCCACCATCGCACTGGGGTTCACCGTCCAATCGTAGTAGCCTGCAGCGACTTGAGTCTTGAGAGTGTTTCAGGCTGGTTGCTTTGAAGCTACTCCGGCCTGCATGGTAGCGAGTGATGGCACGCAAATCTCCTTGGTCCAGGACCTGCCCAGCTACTGGCTTCAGGCTTGTGGATAATACATCAGAGGCTCACGGGCCTGAACGAGTCCCATCAATTGAGGAAATAGCTGGTTCTGTGATCCAAGTGGCGAAGACATGTCCTACCTGATACATCAACAGCTTATCGTATGCCTGCATTAGGAGCCGTCGCATCCTCTTCGAAAGGCAAGTACATGTTTCAGTCTGTTAACCGCATGTTGCAAGCCTCTCTGAAACTCTCTGCCAACTGTGGCTGGGATATGCTGTTACCGCAGACGGGGAGAATAACGGGACATAACAGACTCGTGCGTTGTTGGCTCCCTGCGCACTTCCTGTTTCCACTAAAGCTTGCGTTGACGACACTGTGTCACCCGTCCCCACTCGCGAGCTATGCGGAAACGGAAACTCCACGGTCCATAGCTGCCGCTAGGTTTCTGCAGCCGTACCCGAGAGGTCGAAGCTGTATTTTACATCGCTGAGCTTCTACTGAGATTCTACTGAAGCTTGGCATCCAGAACCACACGGCCTGGCTGTGCTCGTGCGGCACGTGCTCCAGGGCTTCTGGTCGATGCGACAAGCGCTCCTGAACATCTTCTCACTCCGGAGGCCGTCGAGCAGAGGGCTCAAGCACGGCTCCTCCACCCCCACCATGTCTGCTGCGAGGCCGCCGAGTACGCCCAGCGGCACGACCGGGGCACCTGGGCGAATGCAAGGCTCGGTGTGGCTCCGTGCTCCGGAGAACAAGTTGAAGAGGAGCAGTCCGGCTTCATCTTCAGGGCATGGTGGGGGTTTCGAACATGGCTCAACAAGGCTTCAAGATGCGATCAGGCAGGAGGTTGTAGGAAGCTGGGAAAACGTGACTGAAGTTGACTTCCGCCAGGAATCCGCGGAAGTCCATGACGGTTCGGCTCCTCAGGCAAACACTTCCACAGCGTCGGAAAAGAGATCTCGCATGCAGGCACATGCGCTGATGGGCCTCCTTCTCTTCGGCAGCTCCTGAAACAAGCAGAAAGAGCATGCTGCGGGGCCGCCCACTTAACATCCCAAAGTCTTCTGTTTTCCCCTGTACCCCACCTCGTCCACCAGCTTGACAATTTCGCTGCTGGGAGGCCGCTCGCCCAGCACATCCTGTGGGAAGGCGACATCGGGGCATCTCCGAGAGGTTTTTAGCTCAGAGCCTCATCTTCGGGGCTAAACCTGAGAGCTCAAGGCGGCCGTGGCTTTGCCGAGGCAAAGTTGCTCAGTCTCCGACCTATTGAGCTCTTGCAGGAGTAGCTCATCCATTTCCTGTGGCTGCTAGTCTTGAGACATGAGCCCTCATCCCTCATCGTGATTTGAACTTTATGAGTGGGGCCCGCGTCGCAGCCTGCGTGCTGCTCTTGGTGAATGCGCTGCTGCCAGTGGCTTTGGACCCTGGCAATCGTGCCAAAATATTTCAGAGACAAGAAAGTCGCCTTGCCCGACTCCCAAAGTCTCGGTAAGCTTGCACCGTGCGCCTTGAGAGCTGCGCATGGTGCTGTCGAGCGGTAGGGTGCCTTGCTCTTGCCGGCTTGGGGCAGGTACCTACCTCCAAACTCATGGAGCCAGCCTCCCAGCTTCTCGTGCTTGACACCACGTGCCCATACATCCATGGGAACCTGCATGGTAGAGCTCATGTTCTGTGAGGCTTCACTTTCCACTTCGAACCCCCTGGCACACGCTCCACGTGCGCGGCAAAACCGACAAGGACATCCCCATGGCCAGCGCTGGTGTCCATGTCTGGCCTGAGGTGAACACGGGCCGCGTCCCTCGCACGGGATTTGCGATGAATATGATGCATCTGGCATAAACGGCAAAGCAAAGTCGGTGTGAGCCCGTGGCAGCCGAAGGAAAGCCACAGTGGAGCACGGCTGTGGGAAGAAGACCTGAACAGCTGATGCCATGCACGTTCCGCTGCGAGAAGCGCACTGCACGGCCACCTCACGGAGAAGCTGGAGAGCCGAAGACCAGAACCGCACCGTGTCGTCCTCACCTACAGAGGTGCACCAAGAATCTATTGAAGAAAGGCACCACATCCCGCTGACACGGTAAAGCAACTGGCACAGGCTGCAGACTGATGTGAGATGTGTGACTCCCGCACAAAACAAAGCTGAAGTCTAGATGCCCTCAGCCGTGACCCTAAGCTCTGGACCGACAGAGACAAAGATCTCGATCGGTAGCAAATAGTCGACCTGCAAGCATCCGGACCGCAGACTTGCCAAGTTCAGGCGGCGATCTGCGCTTCCGGTATGCTTGGAATTGCAACACTTGCAAGCTGCAAAACTTGCTCCTGAATCTTGCGCGCCTGAAGAACGGGCCCTCCATGAGACGCCTGGGACGAAAACACCTGCAAATGCGACACAAGGCGCAGTTCGATCGGCAGCTTCTCTGCTCCAGCTAGCACATCGAAGCATGTCCGAAAGCTTCAGAAGTGCCTTCAACTACTTACATACGTCACACCACACACATGCAGAAAAGTGAATTTGCACAGAAGTCGCCGGCAACCATGCACCTCGACGTCAGGCGACGTCCACGGAAGCTCAACCTGTCTGATAAGCTTCAAACTTACTGTCCAACCCGAAGACATCACGACCTGTCACCACGACAAGAAAACTCTCGAGCACGGGTGACGACGCTCCATACAAGGCTTTTCCTGTGGCAGTTGGCTGCAAGGCACGGGCTCCAATGCAGGGAACCCCCTTGCCCGAGTTGCCGACACCCTTTCACATGGCGCAAGCCATTGGTTTTCACGAAAAAAATGGACTGGGCGCGTGGTTTGGGCAACCGGCACAGGTGCCCTGCACCAATATGCACCTTTTAAGACTCACTTCATGATTCATCACCCATCATAACCCCTTGCTTTCAAGCTCTGTGGACCCGGGCCATCTCCAAGGATCCGCGGGAGTTGCCCAAGGTCACCCCCAGCAGCTGCGGAGAGCTCGGAGGTGGCACCTGGACTTTCGGGACGGAGGGCAGAAGGAGTTTGTTGGCAGCAGGTAGGACGAGTCCTCAACATTTACTGCTTTTCGGGTGCCTCGCTGCTTACCCTACTACTGCTGCTATGCGTGCTACTGTCGCGGTCTGGCACTACTAGATTGCTAAAGCTGATTCGTGGCATGCTAGCCAACAACATACCACCGGTACCACTACGAGTATCACTATGCTGCTACGGCTGTAGTACACTAACACTGATTTTCGACGCCGTCTTGTTGTGGAGAGTTCAAGTAGACGGCATTCCGATTCCGATTGCGCCGCACCTCCGCCGCGCTCTCGACTTGGCCTTGGGCATCGCCTTCTGTGCTTCGCTGGTCCTCTCGGGTTCCCAGCTCCGAGGAAACCCAAGTCCAAAGCTCTTTCACCCGAGGCCTCCGTGGCTGGGTCCACGAGCACGATGTATGGAGTCAAACACGAAAATTCTGGAAGAACTGGGCACACATGAAGGTGCGAAGAGACATTGCAACAGAACCATGTGCTGAAGCTGATCTTGGTCCGAAAGTGTTTCTACTCGGCTCTGAGACCTCTACAAGGGTGCTAACAGGCGCCCGGCGCAAGCGAAACAGGATTCGGCTGTCTTCCGCCTGGTGCAGTTGTGAGATGAAGCAAAAGGGAACAAAAGTGGCCGGTTCCGACCGCCTGACAAACTTTCAAGCCGTTCTTCGCGTCGATGGTCAGAATCAGGTCGGCCATGGATTTTACGAAGTCGATGGAATAGTCGTGTCGCCTCTGAAACAAGCGTCAACCAACCAACCTCTCTTCGCTGCGCTTTGCGTGGCGGGCCTCCAGCGGCTGTAGAGTTTCAGCTGCGGTCCACTGGGTGGAAAGGGCCGCTGCCCCGGAGTCTGAGGAAAGGAGAGGCAAAAGCGGGCTTTGTCTAAGGCTCAGGGAGCCGCTTAGGGCACCGGCCCTCGAGGCCTCCATGGCAGCCTCATGCTCCTGGCACGATCTTCCCTGCTCATCGCTGCTCTTTCCGGAACTGTTTGCAAGGTACATGACATGGCACTTCCTTGTTCTCTGATTGGAAACTGCAATCCGCAGTCCTTTTCGATTTCTGCGAGGCGTCCGTCAGCCTCCTTTATTGCCCCCTTGAGGACTGACGCCCGCATGGTCTTGGCACGTCCGGGACCTAGACGGGAAAGAACAGCAGTCTACATAGGAGTATCAAGCGTGTGAACAACGTTCCCGCTTCGCTGATGTCTGGCGGATGCTGCACAGCTTGTGTGAATGCTAAATTGACTGCTAAACTGGCTAAACTGCTAAACACTCACAACTGTGACAGACATCATGGGAAGCGCCGTCTCAGGGCGCATGACATCCAAAGTCACCACTGTCACAGCTGACTAAACCACCGCTGCTGGTTGAACCCATGGCTCCCATGGCCACATCCTACTAAATCTTCAGGTGTGTTCTTGAAGCTCTGGGTGGGGTGGCGGTTGCAGCAGTGGTGGTGGTGGTGGTGGTGGTGGTGGGTTCTGTGCCATCAAGCGCCTGACTTCGCCGCGTGTGCTCCTTGTTCGGCAGGTGTGGTGCAAGCCTGGTCGACGTCGGACTCTTAAGTGTGCCGAGACCCACGAGCCACATCCGGAGCCTACCCCACACGGGCAATTGCATCAGGAGGTCCGCAATCTTGAAGGCCTGCCAGAGTCATTGGGCATCGGACAGGGACTGTGCAGAGTGAAACCCTTTGCTGCATCGCGCCTGTAAAGTGCCCATCTGTGTACCCACTAGCAGGTACCAGTCCCGCCTAAGCTGAGAAAGCGGCTAGGCCACGGCCCTAAGGGCATCTCGCTCCATGGACTTGAACTCACGGGAGCGACATTTTTTGTCTGTCCAGGCCCAGGCGTTTGAAACCGAAACCTCGTCTGCGGCCGGGTGCGCAGTGGCTTCATAAACAGGCAACCTCTAACAACAGCACTAGCCCCCCCCCGGCCCCGAGCTCCTGCTTTGCACGGCGTTGTCACTAGAAGTTCTCTCGGGCTGACTTCAGGTGGACCAACCCTTACAAGCACTATGATAATCAACCTCACAGCCGTGGCAGCTTCTGGAACAAACGTGCCGTCTACTGCCACTCCTTGTCGTTAATCCTAATGCTTTGCATGAGCAGCCTTCCCGGCTTTCACCAGCGTGCCAAACTGCGAAGGATCCACTTTGACGCCGGTTCTCAGATGCCAGACGGACCGGCTTGGCATGGCACCAACAGAAAAAAGAAATTGCCAGACTTACAAACTGAAGTCTTGAAGTTCATGCACAACGCGGCACATGCTAAGGCTCTGATGTGATAACTCTCCTGAAGCACCGCTGCACTTGCAGGCAAGATGCATTGATGACACGAACAGCATGCCACCTTGTCAGGCGCGTCTTGTGTCTTGTGACTGAGGTCTACTGTAACACGCCGCTCAAATACCAAAAGTCCTGCTTAGAAGAAAACCTGGAAACACAGGTCGTCTCGTTAACTTGAACGCTGTTCCAGATGATTACGTGTTGCAGGAATGCGAAAGCTTCGAGGAACATGACGCAGCCCGAGACGGCTTAAGGGGTGTGAATGCAGGTGGCCTGTCTAGACTCTGGCTTGGATCATGTCTCGAAACCCTATCTGCACCAGGCCACCCCAGAGGAAGGCGATCGTGAGGACAACCTCCGGCAAGCTCTCGTCTCACACTGACGCTGACTACCGATTACGACCAGATGGATCTTTCTCTTAGCAGTGTATGGACATCACACGCAAGGCCCTGCTTGGACTCTCCGTTCCGGAAGCCGTCATCATGAAGTGCGCTCGGGCGTCAGAGCCGAGGGACGTTCAGCAGCAAAACAACAAGTCCGACAGCCATCCAGCGCTTGCAGCTGAGCTTCTCCTGCTGGTTTAGTGTTGAATTTGCAACTTGAATTTGAGCGGAGCTTCTCTTCGCACTTCCATTTTGGGTGTAGCATAAGGATAAGATAGGGGGTTGTACTGCAACGCAAGGTCATTCCACAGATTTATCTGGCACTCGGGACCGGGAGATAAGAACCCTAGGCTTGACCCCAAGGTTCAGTTATTCGCGAGCAGAGATAGGATCGCCAAAATCGATGGACATGTTGACGGGGACAGGTTGGATAAAACTCCAGGGCCCTCCTTGTGCTATTGTTTCTAGATTCTAGCACTATTGACTTCCGTCTGAGCAAGAATTGGGGTTTTCAGGGCCCTCATCAAGCAAGATTAGCAAATGCATCCCCCGTATAAAGCTCTAGGGCCTGAGGACAAACAAAGCCTTGGAATAGAAAAAACTGCCCATCATTCCAACCCATAGCTCAGATAAAACTCTAAGACCCAACCCCGGCGAGTGAGGCAGAGGAAGCGGATAAAGATAAAGTCTTCGGCTTGACCCCTGGAGTTTCATCCAGGCAGTACACCCCCCCTTGAATAAGCACGACGTGCGTCGCATCCCGGCAATTCCGAACTTGTCAAGACCCAACTGCCGGCACATGTGAAAAGCTTTTAGACTGATGTCACAGTGCACAAAACAGTCCTGAAGCCAATTGACCATATTGTCAAACGGCTTCGAAATAGCCAGGGCGATGCTGATTCGAACTGGCCGAACTATGTTGCTTATCACCTGTGCTGTCATCACAGGTTCAAGAGCATGTGGAATGGGAATACACGACAAGATACGCAACGAGATGCAGCAAGGAAGCCCACACATAAGTGAAAGCAACAAGTCTGAGTACTGCCACGGAACTTCGTCCGAACTCTGACTTGTCGTGTCATACTCTATTCATCTCCCGGACACAGAGACCCCGCTGGCGACCAAAGGCACGTAGAGTCCGGCCCACGTAATGCCAAACTGTTTGAGGGCCACCTAAGCCCAAACGAAGCCAAGAGCAAGCTTTTCTACTAGAAGCCAGGGCCGTATGACTTCGGCTAGGTACGGTTGCTCTGTTGTAGATGGTCGTACACAAGGAAGTGGACATAATTCGGAATGAGGAGCAACAGATCAAGTGACATACTCGCATGCGGCATAACTTCCCGTGTCTGCAGCGTTTCTGCAGCTGGGGTCGTGCACCGGGCTGGCCAGAGGGCTGGCGCCTGTCGCCACGATCGAGCGATAGGTGGCCAAGAGGATCCTCAAAGAAGCAGCGGGAGGACGAAACCGAACGAAGAGTTTAAAAGCTGGGCATGACGACTTGAGCATCGTCACGCAGCATCATCAACTGAGTGGGTTCGATACACAATAGCTCCCAAATCCGAGAGTTCAGATGTTGCCGCAGAGAGGCCAATTCAATGCAAATCACTGAAAGAGAAGCTTGAAAAGCAGAGCTTTGCACAACAGAAGCTGGCTACCGATGCAAACTCTCGGCATACAAGGCATTGAAGCAGCTGACAGCAAAAACACATCCACGAAAGACGCACAACCATGGAAAAGAAGAGAAGTCTTTGATGATAGCTGTTAAGCCAAAACAGTCGTGCGGCATGCATGAAAATGTCAAAATCACAAAGACTGCCTACTTTGTGTGGCCATCCTTCCAGAACAGAACCTCCGGAAAAAGGGTTATCCGTCGAATGCACACTTCGGCCCAGGCGCAGAAGCAAAGCATTCACATTCGACACGAAGCCGTACGACAGCAGGCACCTTGTCATCAGCTCTCTCGTGACTGCAGTATTCCCCAGAGCTTGCATCTTGGCTTGGGATTTCGGACAAAGAAAAAGCTGAAGGTTGGCAAAGGCACATGAGCCCCATCTTGCGCAGAGACTTGGAGTCCATCTTGGCATTCCTGATTTCGAGGCGCAGGGCTGCTCAGACTGATGGGAAGCCGGAAGAGAAACCCCCAGACAACAGCGATCCAACAGCCAAGGGTCTTTTGCCACCAGCGCTTGAACCGCGCACCCAGTGATTTGTCTTCCTCCGAAGTGCTGCTGCTCGCCTCGCAAGCTTGCTTGACAGCTTTGCAGGCTGACAGTAAATGCTACAAGACAATTGAAAGAAAGCCGCTACGATGCTCCCCGAAGACCGTGTGCATCATGCAGAAAGAGGTTGCTTAAGACACAGGCTTGGGCCTTGAGATGAGCCTTGTCGACATTCCCGAGTGTTCTCCGGCCTCGCTGTCGCTGCCCTCAGCTCGGCGGCGGCACCGTGCGGCGACGCTCGCCGCTGCACCGCCACAGAGGGCAGCTGCAGCACTAGGCTGGCGCCTGCCGGGTCGGGGTACAAGTATGTTCAGCCTTTCAGCTCGGATCAGCTCGGGTCTCTCAAAGGCCGGCAGGTGCCTGCCATGAGCGTCAGTTCCTTGCCATCTTTGTCGCCGTGCCGGAAGCACTGGCGGCGCCTGCGCCTGATTTTGCAACATTGAACCTTCAAGTCGAGCGCCACGAAGGCCATGGTAAACCCCAAGAGAAGTCCTCAGGCTGCGACCCCAAGATGTTGCACAGAAAAGCCCGGGCATGCCACAGCCATCTTGAGCCACTGATGCTTCAGAGCGACACGAAGATGAAGCCGTAAGCAAAGACCTTCTGAGCTGCGACTGTGGACCGAGTCACAAACCCTGTCGGCGCCGTCTGTTTGGGTATATGCCTCCACTCAGGGATGCTTGCTCGGCCCCTGGCCTCTTACTGCGAGAGACTGCCAGGCCTTCGCGGCGAGGCCGGAGACGAATCCTCCTCGAGGACCTGCTGGGCCACCTGCGAAACTGCGATGCATGGTCGAAAGTGAGACAATCCTGGCCCCCATGTTGCACTTCCACTACAAAAGCTAGCGGCTTTTGCAGCCGTAGATAATGGGAAGTGCAGGACTGTTCTGGAAGGACAGCAAACAGGGAGACACCTGCCTTGTTGTGCTAGCTGCACGTTACAGGAGGCCATCCTAATCGAAAGGATTTCATCGATTGCGCAGGGTCAGGTCGGCTTCTATCCGAATCCGAAACTGCGCAGCTTCGCAGGCAGAGACTCCGCACAGAACGAGCATGAAGCAACACGGTGCAAAGCTCACACCACCTGGAGCCTACTGCCGGCGGGCATGCCAGCTGGCCTTCACGGTGTGGAGCAGTGTGTCCCCCTTGGGAAGCCTGACATCCACATTCATCTCTGGTTGCGAAGTGAGCATCTTCACCACAAGCTCAGCCGAGGAACGGCCCATGGTAGAGGGAAACGCATCGGAATGACTCCTTGGACAAGTCCTGCACGTGACTGCGGTTCTTTGCCCTTCAGTCTTCATGGCCAGTGTACCAGCTGCTGCTTGCTGCACCGCTTTGATTCAGGCATCCTTGTCCATCATCTGCGTCCGCACCTTGTCACACTTACTCCAAGGCCGCTTAAACAAGTCCAGAAGTGTGAGAAATCCAGGCTGTCGACCCTGGCCCATCTTGCCTCCACGATGCTGAAGCGCCGCAGCAGCAGTGGCGTGGCAGCCTGCGTCCGTGGAATCGGCTGCTCCTGGACGCACATCGTGATGGACGTCACATGGGCTGCGTGGCATTGGAGTCCAGATTTGTCACACACACACACACACACCATGCTGTGGAACCACAGGCGCTGCACGAGTGAGATTACACCTTGGCGTCAGAACTACACATTCGCACGGTCACAGTATAACGAGGAAATAAGCTTGTTTCGACGAAGCATCACTCATAGCATAAGGAGAAGAGGCAAGTGTTGAGAAGGTGACACCACGACGATGCAAACGGCAGGCTCGAAAGGAGCAGCTAGCAATTTCAGGCTATTACTGTAATTGTGCTCGTCGGTCCAATGGAAGCAAATAGAAAAACCCTGGCTGAGGAGCCGCTAAGGAATCGTACAACACTGCAGAAGGTCAAGATTCGCTTCAGACGGTGGACTCCATCCATGGTCACTTCAGCATCGCTTCACATCACTTCACCAAAGACGCAAGCACGTCATTGAGGCCACACGGCCAGCGCCTCAGCTTTGCTCTTCTCCAGGGGTGCCGAGGGCACGTAGAAGATGGCCACCTCTCCAAAAGCAGAGTCGAGCAAAAAAGGATCCCGACAAGAACAGCGACTGCCTCTTCCGAGCTCAGCCATAGGATAAGCAGCTGCCACTCCTTGGATTGGGCCAAGATGCGCCAAGTCGGTTCTGGTTTGGTTGTGCTCGAAAGGTACACAATAAGCTCGAAAATAGTTAGCTCTTTGCAGCGTAGACTACAGTACACCGTAATTTCCCTGCCGAGGCCAACGCGGGACATAGGAACACCTCAAGCACTTGGACCTGCAGCCAAGACTGGCTTTTCAGTAGGTAAACAAAAAGAGCCAGGACACCGCACAACCCAAATTTGCATCATCTGAGAAATTGTCGACACTCTTCCAAGGCTGACGCCTTTGCATTGGGAGGAGGGGGCAGCGTGGAAAGCAGCGCACGTGATTTCGCCGAGAACACGCGGATGGCCATGTCCTGCCAGCATGTCATCAAGTGAGCATCTGAAGAGTCGTCTGCAGCCTCTGCTTGGGCATGTCGTCATGTCAGACTTGCAGCAGAGCTTTGCGGATGGCCTCCGAAACAAGGACAGCTGCGCTGGAAAGAGGGGGGCTGCCCTGCCATGCACGCCGCATCGTTCCCCAGATCAAGAAAAGAGGGCGATTTGTCGGAACTGGCTGATCTTCTGACTACCACGGGAAACTCCAGGTATCTGGTAGCACACAAGTTGTGGCCTTGTGCTGCCGAACACCCCATGGGCAGCGAGCTTTGCATGAGCAGAGCTTACAGCAGCATCTGTCAGGCCTGCTTTGGTGGGACCTGCTTCGCAGGCTGTTCGCGCAACCTTTGGGCTTCCGGGGTCTTGTCATGCTGGACTCGGCCCTACAGCAGTCGAATGCTTGCGGTATTTGGACTGTCCAGAACATGCCAAATGACAGGAGCTGCAGAAGCTTTAAAAACTCTGGCGCGACTGCATCTACATGAATGCAGCATTCAAAGCAGGCTGTGCTGCTGGCGCATCCTGAATCTGGAACGCAGGGGCTTGCGCGATTTGGACCTGGGCGTACAAAGCGCAGGGATATTCGGAACGCCCGACGCGAGCGCGACCTTCACAGTCAGATGCTGGAAGCCAGCTCTTTGATTCTGCGTTGGACAGCCTATGGACACTGTGTTTGGCGGCATCAGCGTATTGTAGGCTGCAGGCTCCTTCGGCGACTGGACTAGGGTACAACACCATTGGGATTGGCAACAGAGCTCATGGCAGTGTTCGACATAATAACATGCTCCAATTCCACGTGACACTAGAGGAAGTCCGCCAATCTAGACCCCAAGCTGTTTATCAAACCTTAATATGGCAGCTCAGAGCTTCCATCCTTCACAATTATACAGCGTTCAGGCTCCTGAGTGAATCACTGGGGTTTGTGGAGGTTCGTCACATGAGACTTCAGATTGGGATTGAACAGTTGATTCTCAATTACTCGAAACTGCATCCTATGGATCTTTTGCAGGGGAGGAAGAGCCTTTCTGTTCAAATTCCTTCACATGGTTCTGTGGCAATGCCTCGTGGAACAGCAGGAATAGACCTGCGAGGCATCTATGGCATGCACTTGCAACATGAATCAATGGCGTCACTCCGTCTTGGAGTTCCGCTGGAAGCGGCTCGGGGGCGCATCCCTTTTAGGGAGCGGCTCCGGAATGTTCAGCGACACCACAATCACCGCTGCGTTGTCGGCCTTGGTGACCTTACCGGCTGCTTCCAGCACGGCTTTTGCGGCTCCTTCTGCAGATTTGGTCTCTCGCAGGATCTTCCGAGCGGTGGTGATGGCAAGCTGTTCGCGTAAGCCGTCCCAGACTCCGTCTGTGGCCAGGATGACGAACTCTGTCGTCTTCTTAACTTCGATTCTGGTCACCTCGGGCGTGTTGCTGAGACCCAGGATCTTCTGTCCCGTCTTGTCCACAATGTCCCCAAGGGCACGAGAGACTTGCACCTTGCCATCCACGTAACCCCCCTCGATGCAGACGCCGAGCTTCTCCAGGCGCTGCTTCTCCTGGTCATTCTTTTCTGGATGGTGGTCTCGTGTACTTGTGCCCACCTTTCCATTCTCACATACAACTGCCCTGCAGTCCCCCAGGTTCAAAAGGACGAGCTCGCCTTCCTGAAGGAGCGCAATGCATGCAACTGTCCCGGACGAAGTGCCGGCTGTCAACACTTTAGCTTCCTCTGCCAGCTGCTTCTGCATTAGCTCGTCCATTGCTGCGAAAGCTTGATGGGCTGCCTTCTCCTTGTTGCTCTCTTGTTCAAGGTGCTTTTCCAGTTGCAGTGGCAGGAACTGCTTGGCAAGCACAGTGGCCTTGTCGCCTCCGTGCCCGTCGAACACAGCAAAGCAGGCGTGTCCCGCAACTTTGTCGCTGATGGCAACGGCGTCCTCCATCCGGCCACGGTCATTCTTCGCGAGGGCAAACCCGTGCTGCGAATTTCCACCCGAGGCATAGTCTGGCAGCAAGGATGGATCTTTGTCTCGTGCCCCACAACACTGGCACACGTTGCCCATGGCTCTCACACAGGTCTCACAAATATTTGGACTATGCAACTGCCTTAGTTCCCATGTACTCCACGTGCCTTCCATGATTTTGCTGTAAAGCAAGCAAGGTCTGCAGTCGCATGCTGCGAACACAAAGGACACGGTTGTCAGGCGTTTCTTTGATCGTGTGGCTGCTTCGTCTTTCCCGGAAATGGTGCCTCTACAGTATGCCCCAGCACCACTTTCGCAAGTGCTGCAGCCAGTCGACAATAGAACGGCATGCGTGCAGTGATTGGGTTCAGGTCGGGCTGGTGTTGGTGAGGTCAGAACAAACAGACGACTCGCATGATCGATTCTGGGGTCAGCTTTATAGGCTGCTTTGCTTGGTCTTGGGCATCACCCTCAGCTGGATTTTGTTCTTTACTATGGCCGCAGCCCGTAACTCGAAAATCGCCTTGCGCTTCGCCCTTGCACGCTCTTGCGCGCACACGGTTTTGAGCACATTCTCAACTCCTAGGCTTTGCAGCTTCTTACACCTGCTTATCGCCATTGCGCTTGCCCTTGCGCGCTTCTTGCGCGCCGTACTGGTTTTGAAGCATGTCCTAAACCTGCATCAAGATATTAAACTGCCCTGTTAGTCAACGGTCACGAGCCGGGGGTTTCGAACAACTCTCAGTTCGAGGTCAAAACAATGCAGGTGTGGCGGGAAGGGCCGCTACTCTCAGCATCCCCTCTGATGCAAAACACAAACTCGGCTCCGAGCCACAGTGCCACAAGTTGTTGCAAATGGCGATGCATAGTGTGCCTCGCCAGCATGAAGTCCAAAGGTAAGATGGACTGAAAGACTGCCGGTAAGCAGAGCCTAACATGCACCCTAGGTCCTGAAGTGATGGACACTACGGTGTGTCCACCCGACAGCTGCGCTGCCCATCTCACGTATCCAATAATGGGGGCGACCAAATCCTTGAACACATAGTGAGTAAGCCCTGCATCAACATCGACGACATCACACCGTCCAATGTCACAGCATGTCACAGCATGGCAGAACGGCCGTAGTCGGACCAAAAACACAATTTACTGTGGCAGCAGCAGTCAGTAGCAGACCAGGTTGAAAGACGCTTTTCCTTTGATTTGCTCAAGTCTCAGAACGAAGTCCGAGGAGTTCCTGGCTCAGTCCCGCAGTGGTCACGGCCTTCCTCAGACACGAAGTGGGCGGTGTGGAAACTTCGACGCATCTTTGACACGTTTGCTGTCACGGCGGAGGCGCCATCAGATGAGGCTCTGCAGTGAGAGACAGCTTTGCAAAGCTTCTTGCAGCTGGGTCTCTTGAACTCCGAACTGCTGGCGAGTTGATCAAAGCCATCGAAGGCGCGGTCCTCCACCTCACAGGAGATGATCTGCGGATGCTTTTTGCTGGAGCTGGGGCCCGGCCTGCCATGGACCCTGCAAGTTGCACGTCTTCCACGGCCAGGACCTCAGGCTGACGCTTGGAAGACAACTGAGGTGCGCTGCGTGCGGTTCTGGGCAAAGGCACTGAATCTGGCTCGTGTATTTCGCGACGATCCTGAGATGTCAAGCTTGGCCTTTTCAATCCTTTCGGAACTTGTATGGTCAAACGTTGGCCCCTGCATACGACCCTACGAAGAGCTGTGACAATGTGCATAAACATGAAGGCTCGTTCACTGACGCTCCACTTTTCACTGCCTGGGACAAGCCGGTAAGGTGCTGTCGTCCGACCCGTGCGAGCTGTAAGTTTCCAGCAGCTGCTTCGCAGAGTCTCAAAAGAAAAGCTCTTGCAGCTGCTCCCACAGAAACTTCAAAAGGTCTCACGAGCTCTTCCACGGCTCCCGGGTGGGAGGGTGGGAGCCAACAAACTGCGGAGCTGAAGTTCACATCGCCCTCATGCATGTACATGAAGGCTCGTTCACTGACGCTGCACTTTTCACTGCCTGGGACAAGCCGGTAAGGTGCTGTCGTCCGACCCGTGCGAGCTGTAAGTTTCCAGCAGCTGCTTCGCAGAGTCTCAAAAGAAAAGCTCTTGCAGCTGCTCCCACAGAAACTTCAAAAGGTCTCACGAGCTCTTCCGCCCAGCTCCAGCAGCCACAACGGTCGAAGAAGTTGGCGATGCCCTCGACGCCGCTAGGCAGAGTACAGCCGCAGTTGGATGTCGCACAGACTGGCAGCTGCAGCTATCTTTTTGAGTGCCGCAGCAGGAAGCGATGGCAGAACGCTTGCTGCTGCAGCCTCCTGTAGGTAGCTTTCCAGAGTAGCCTGAGAACGCAGTCGCATGCATCATGTATCGGCGTGTTCAGCTGATACAGAAAGACTGCGCCACCACCGCGCAGCCCTCCTGGAGTCAGCTTTGCGTACCGCGGTATGCCGAGGGCCTGCAGGATGGTCTCCCATCGCCTACGGAACGTAGAGGCAGTAGCCGAGAAGATTCGCTCCTCCAAAGGGCGGCCACCCAGCAACCGCGAAAGGAAGTCCACGAAGACAGCCTGCCTGACCACAAAGTGTTGAACCCTGCCAGTGCCACGGTGAGCTGACTTCTGCGCTTCGACCCGGACGTAACACGTAGGCAAGTCGTCGAGCAGGAGGTCCTGGGGAAGCAGAACTGCAGAGCGCTTGGCCAGCAAGGGCTCTCCCACACGAGCCGTCCCGTAAAAGGACAACCCCACCACGGCAGCGAAGCGAGGCCATCCAAAGCCCAAGGCAACGGAGATTACTGCTTTAGCCAAAGCGTGCGGAATCGGAGTTCGGTGAGCCGTTGGGCACACTCGTTCCCATCTGGTCACCAAATCCCAACAAAGAGGCATGTATGGCCGTAGCAGCAAATTCTCCTTCTGAAAGTAGGCGCAGATGTGCCGCCATTTGTAAGAGGCTGTCCAGAGCAAAACAGAAAATTCCCGTAAGCTCGCAACACAGTGCAGAAGGCCATGGCGCAACCCTCGAAGCTACGAACTGCCGGTGCCGAGAAGTTAGCCCCAAGCCACACCCCGAAGTCAGCCAAGAGACGCGTCTGAAGGGCTCGAGTCCGCTGGCTCACTAACTGGATCTCTTCGAGGTTGGCAAGCTCAGGGCCGGGATTCTTGGCTTCTCCGATTCGGTGGCCTTGGCTCCTGCAGATGTCACTTGCACTGACATGCCTGCGATCAGCAGGCCGCCGGCACGCCTCACCCAGAGCAGCCGAAAGCAAAAGGTTCAGCTTCCTGGGGTAATGCTCCGCCGCCTTGGTCATCATCATCCCTAATTCCTTGCTGTAGCCACTGAGCCTTCGGTGAGGTGTGGTGCACTCACACAACAAACGCTGGCCTTGCAGGGAAGTCGAGGTGAACACTTTTGTCCGCTTGCGCCAAGGGGCCCCGCACCTGCAGAAGTCAACGAGGAAGAAACCTGCAGCATCTCCAGCCTCGTTGATGAACTGTTGCCAGGAAGGTTGGGCCCAAAGGAAAGAGCAAGCCGGATTCTCGACCCAAAAGGCTGTTTTCGTAGCCAAAGACGCAGCTGCCACAGCTGCAGTGAAGTCGGCGTGGTTGTTGCCATCCGCGACCCGCTCTCGCATTGCCGGCCTGCAGTTGGGCAGCCCTTGGGGCCAAGCTGTCGAACGCACTGCCGGCCGAACAGCCCGGCTCATGCTCGAACAAACTGGTGCAGCTCCAACTCCAAAGAAAGCGCCCGACGAGAGGAGATCCAGGATGAACTCCTGTAGCCTGGGGCAGCGCAGGTCCTCAGCAGCGTCTCGGCGGAGTTCGTAAGTGAGAACCCAGCAGCCTGTCGCCTTAGCCAGAGCTCGAGCCACTCCAAACGAGCCGCTGTACAGGTCCAAGAAGCCCTTCTGAGAAAGGTCCAAAGTGCCCCCCCGTGCCACCACAAACTGCCCAGCGGGAACAGAAAGCAACTTCTCAGTCACAGCCGCCGGCAGCAGAGAGCGAAAACCCGACGGAGCAGCAGCAGCAAGAGGGGGTCTGGTCTGCGGAGGTCGTTGCCACCAGTCTCGCCGAGCCTGCCTTCGAGAAGAGGCTGGAGAACGAAGAACTCCGAGCTCTGCCACCGAAGGGAGCTCAAGAGCTTCCTCAGGCAAAGCAGCGCACTCAGCCAGCCAGTCGTCGAGCCCGACAAAGTCGCCCTCGCAGGCAGCGCTCCACCAGTCTGGCGCCTCCTTGGCCGGCTTTCGCAGAGGTACGTTCCTTGTCCCATCATCTGCTGGATTCTCAGCGGAAGCGAAATAGAGCAGCCCCAGGTAGCTATCGTATCCCAGGTGCACAGCCAAGCTCTTACGAAGCTCGCGGTTGATGGCATCGCTGCTCGACCGGCCTTTGCCAAGAGCTCCAAGGGCGACCTGGCTATCAAGAGCCAGATTTACCCGACTGCAAGGATGCCGACGAGCATGCCGAGCCTCAGCATGTAAAGCAGCGCGCACCTCAGAGATGTTGATGTGACGGCCTGGCTTGCAAGGTCGCCGCCACGGTTCGCCAAAGGGCAGAGTTCGCGCCAGCTCCGACCAAAGAGGGTGTGCCTTAACCTCGTTCTCTGGCAGTTCCTCACTGGTGGGTAACACTCCAGCTGCACGGTCACGAGCCGCCAGGGGGCGAAGAAGTCGGTTCCACAGGGGCTTGACCAGCGAGTGCCTGAAGAGCTCCTTCGCAAAAGGTTCCCCAACAACGGTCTCGACACCAGCCTCCCACTCCAGCGACGCGTCGGAGGCCAAAAGCAGAGGAGAGTGCCTGGCCCTCAAGTTCGTAGCTGCCGTCGCCACCAAAAGAGCTGCCACGCAAAGTTCGTCCCGCAGTCTGTCGCTCAGCGAGAAAACCAAGTCACGGGGGAGCCCACGGCCTTCCGAGTAGACGAGGTCAAGAAGGCAAAGGAGCCGACGCCGAAACGAGAAAAGCGAGACCAGGCTGCCAGCGATGACGTCCAAGAGGGCCCGCGTCGCCAATCCGATTCGGCTGACCTCCAAAACGTAGCTCATCACCGGCAGCGCCCGTGAAGGAAGAGCCCGCACATCTCTAGATTCCCCGTTCACCGAGGCCCCCCAAAAGCTCGCCTTTGTCACATTCTCGAAAGCCTTTTTCTCGCTACGCTCTAGCCCGGCCTCCTTGTAACTGGCGCGCATTGAGGAAACCACATGCTTTGAACGCTTTGGGACCCCAGAGCCCTTCTGCCGCTTCTCTAGACAAACAAAGTCATCTATGCATATCCCGGCACAAAATCCCCCTCGAGCCGGGCGGCTGTCCAGCGTTATCAGCTCGTTGAGAGAAATATCAGTGCAACTCAACAGGATAGACAGATGGGCTGTTTGGCCGTAGGTAACGGCGTTGCGGTCGCCCATTGCTAAGGTGTTCAGCGCTGCATAGTAACGCCCATGCCCAGCCTCGGCAAACTCGAAGCCAGCATAGGCTCTTGCGACGCTCTCGGGGAGAGCACCTGCCAAAACGTTTCGAGGGAATCGGGTAGTAGGGGTCCAGAAATAATAGTAATAATCTTTCAAATCCTCCCCTGCCATCACCAACTCCTCTCCAGGCTCCAGGCTCAAAGAAAGCAACGATGGAGCCGCTGCAAGTGTCCGTATCCAACGTCCCGTAGCTGCCTCTAGGAGATTGGGACATCTCGCATCTAAAATCAATCTGTCTCGCGACTGGTCTTTGATGATTGCAAAAAGGCCATTGGTGAAGCGGTAATCAACGCAAGCAGCAGGCACAAAGCGCAATCGGTCTGTACTGTCCAACATGGCTAAAACTTTGAGACGCTCAGCACGAGAGGCCTTGAACTTCGGCTTGGGCAGCGGCTCCTGCAAGGTGTCGGGGCTCGCCATCCAGGCACTCGGGTCAAGGTAGTGCGAGCGGGCCTCCGGGTCCAAGTGAGGCGAAGGATCGAAAGTGGGCCGGCCTGACAAGGCGAGCCGATGACTCTCAAGGTTCTTGGCCACAGTCTCGGCATCCGCCCCAAAACGAAGACAATCAGCAAACTCTGCAGCAGGATCACTCAAGTAGAAATTTGCGTCCCCGAAGTCCGGCGCCTTGCCTAGCCCAAGCTCCCCATCACGAGGGGCGGTCCCACTTAAAGGCCGCCTTGAAGAAGAAGAGCGCGGTGAAGAGCCTGAGCCAGGTTGGGGCCGGTTGTGGTTGTAATGCATCTCGTCGGGGGCCCCTAGGTAGTGCTTGCACATGCTGCTAAGGGCAAAGGTGATCTGCACAAGCCGCGCCAGCTGCTTTTCGACTGCCTCGACCTTCGCCGCAGCTCGGCCCATGTCAGCCGGGCCCACCTCTGTATGGCGGGCCAAAACTCGGGTGGCTCTTTCCAAACGACGAACTGCTCCACGTTGCTCCCCCGACAAAGGTCGCCCCAAACTCAGTTCAGCAGGCGCCGCCGTAGGCTGCCCCAAAGACAGCCAGGACAGCGCAGCCACCGCCAGGTTCACGGCATGCCGCTCCGCCAGGCGGGTCGGTGGAGTTCGCCGCCGAGCGCTCCTCATGTAGACGCCCGGATAAGGCAAAGGCATAGGAAAAAGCCCCCCGGTAGCGGGGCATCCCCGCTCAGGCTTCTCAGTCACCAGGCAGTGAAAAAATCTCGCAAAAGGGGTGCGCAGCCGAAGCAGCCACCGTGGTATAGCAGCCCACAAAGAAGACGGGAGCACAGGCTTCGCTGAGGATCCCGGCACGTGGGGGGGAGATTCCCCTGCGCTAACAAATTCCGAGGGCACTCCATGCCCACCGTGGCCCGAAGGCCCCATCATGCTTGCTCCCCTCGGGCCGCAGCGCCCTTCGCTTTGGCCTTCGGTCTGCCTTTGCCGCCCTTGTCCTCCGTGGTGTCCCGGTTGTCCTCTGTGTCGTCCGAGGGGCACGGTGGGCCCGGGGCGGCGGGTGCCCAACTTCTTCCTCCTCTCCAAGTACTCGTCGACCTCCTTCACCTGGTAGACCAGCAGCTCCACCGTCCTGGCATCGAGCAAGCGAGTGAAAGGTTGCTCGCTCCCCGACAGTATCTGCCTTCCATGGAAGCTGCTCAGAGGAGCAGGCTCCTCCAACAGCATCGGCTCGGCCAGTGTCCAGCTGCCTCTGTCCAGACTCAGCTGCTCCACTGCAGCCAGCCCCACCAGAGACCGTGCGAGGCCCTCGTCGTAGTTGCCGCGGCTCAGAGCATCCACCACCCCTGCTAAAATCCAAGCAAAACGGACCGTCGAAGGATAAAGGTGCTGAATGCGAGCCCGGCTTTCGACCCAAGCCCTGGCTGTCACAGGAACACGGTCTCCTCCAGGAAGCGCCCTTGCCAACCCAAAGTCGGCGGCCATGCGCTCCAGCATGCCGTCGGCCAGCTCGCGGGGGTGATCCTGAAGAGCACGCTTCAGCACACGAAGGGCCGCCGAGTTCCTCCGCGAGGTGCTTGCTGAGCCAGAAGCGTCGGTAGAGCCCCCGGCCTCCAGCAGCCCCTCCAAGGTAGAGGCCTTGCGTCGCCCAGCCGTCAGGCTCTCTGCGATCGCGGTCAACTTCTCGATGGCGGCTGTCATCCGGTCGCCCTCCTGAAGCTGAGCCTCGTCGGCAGTCTCCTCCTCCGGCTCGTCGTCGGTCTGGTCCAAAGCCGCCAAGGAAGCAGACGGGGCCCAAAGTGTTTTGGCTGGTGCCGGAGGGTCCTTCAGGGTGCCCTGGACAACTCGCGCCATCTCCTGCAAGTGGCTGTCTGGAACTCCAGCCGCGCGGGCCGCCTGAACAACCGCCGGGTCGAGGCCTCCAAGTTCTCGTGAAGGAGGTGGGGCTTTGCCTCGAGAAGTTGGCCGCAGCGCCGACGGTCGAGAAGTCGCCGGCTGCTGTTGGTTGGCACCCTCCGCTGGTCCTCCGCCGAGCTTCGCCAGGATGTCCTTGACGCCCTGCTGCACTTGGCCCATGTCTCGCTCGAGGTCGGCCACCCTTGTAGCCCATCCCGGCTCGCTCCTGCTTCCGAAGGCAGGTCGAGCAGAGTGCTCCGGAGAGTCGCCCTCAGCGGCTGTCTGGTAAGTGATCCTGTCCCCGGCCGCCTCAATGAGATCCTCTGCAAAGGGCACGCAGTCTATCTGCTCGCCCTCTCCAAAGCTGTAGCCCAGATCCAGGTCCTCCTCGCCGACAGCCACAAAGTCCAGGAGCTGAGCCCAGGCCGTTCGCAGCCCGGCCACCCAAACACGACAAGTAGCCTCCAAGGCCTGCTCTCTCGCCTCAGGGGCTGCCAGCCGCACCGAAAAAGCCCGAGGCGACTTCAAACTCGCCGTCGGCACGCGGCGGCGAGAAGCGGTGCGATGCCAAGCTCCACCCGGCAATGCCACCACCAACTCACCGTCAGCGTCTTCGCCGATAACCGCCAATGCCACCCAAGGAGCTCCTTCCACAGCTTTAGGTCTTACCGCCACCAAGCCGTAGTCGAAGATCGGACCTTCTTCCTTAGCCAAGGCGAAGCAGCCAAGGTCCTGAGCCGCCGCCTCGCCCAAAACGCTGCTCTCAGCGGCCATCCTCCGGCCAGGTCAGGCCGGCTGCAGCAACCGCGCGTCGGGCCTCCCACTGGCTCGGGAAGCCAACGAAGATGCTCTCACCAAACTGCTTTCCACTGGGTATCCCGCCAGGTAGAAAAGACCCGCACCGGGTCGTAGATGTTCTCCTTGACGTCCCGCACGACAACGTAGATCCGGTTGGGGAGGTCGACCTTCTCCCGGCCGCTGTTGCCCCGATTTCCCCCGCTCAAGCAGCGGCGAATATAAGCCCCAATCTCGTCAGCCACCTGCCCACGAAACTTTTCCGCAGGGTGCACCGCCGAGCCAGCAGAAGCCGAAGAAGAGGAAGGTCTTGTACGCTCTGCCGGGCGGCAGGTAGAGGAAGTCGCCGAAGTTGGCAAGGCCGCCTCTCGAGGCGGGGTAGCGGGGCGGCTTTCACTGACCAGCTCGAAGCCCTCACCTTCCAGCCGCTCCACCCGCACCTTCAGCACCTTATTCTCAAGCTCCAGGAGCTCAACTCGGGCAGTAAGGGCACGAATATGAGCCTCCAACGTGTCAATGCCAGTTTGGCTCATGCACAGCGGAACCTCGTCAACGAGAGAGTCGCCAGTCGGTTCCTGAGGGCCACTGCTAAGTGCTGCCTGGCCAAATAGAGCAAATCCAGAAGGGACCCGACAGCAATGCCCACAAGGACCCCCACAGCCAAGCCCAAGTAGAAGTCGGCCCGCGGCTCGTCGCGGAAAGCAGGGCTCGGACACACGAACTGTTCTGAAGTGTCCCTGACGTGCCCCAAAAGAAGAGTCAAAAGGGCACTGCTCAAACCCCCGGCACCGGCTCCTACGCCTACCGCTAGGGGGCCCTGATTCATAAGCCAACAAACTGCGGAGCTGAAGTTCACATCGCCCTCATGCATGTACATTAAACAGCAGCGATGCATGAGGAGATCCAGACCAACCATGCTTTTTGTGATCATATTAGCCAAGATTCTCGAATGGCCTGGGCTCGTTTACAACACTGTCACTGGCAATACTGGCACACTACCGGTTGGCGGACTGGCTGACTGCACATTGACAACTGAGGAAGGCCAGGGAAGCCAAAGCGCCCTTCGACGAGGATGCGGCCAGGTTTGCCAAAAAGACACCTGGCACTCTCGACCACTTGGGCTACGAGGAAGACTCGGCAATGAGGAAGCCCATTGCCTGCCGGAGAGGCCAGCGGTCTTGGCAACCTCAGCTGCGGAAGGACTCCACTGCGACCCGGCGGCTGCGGCCGACTGCGGCCTGGAGGATGAACTTCTGTTTCCATGGCGCGGTGATGTGGTGCATGTACCTCCCGGCTGAGAGGCCCTCAACACGACTACCAGACGCCCTGACTGCGACTGTCCTCTCTAAGTCTGTTGGCGCGCATAGATGCTCGACCCAGTTGTCCGCCAGCGGCCGCAGTTGTGCGCAGCTCCTGCCAGCCTTCACTGCCAGAATCTTTCGAGCGGCTGAGCTGAGCACCAACACAGATTGATCTACTACTATGGCACGAAGCCCATATACGGCCTCGATTTGTCCGACCAGTGTTTCTCGCAGAGGCTTCGTCCTCCTCTTCCTCCTCCTCCACATCCTTAATGCAAGAAGAAAAAGGCACTCGATGCCACCTGCTGGCTTCCTACCTGCAGGTACAACAAGTAGTGCCCTGACTTCACCCATCGTCATCCCACTCGGAAGTGGCGAGATGCAAAAACAGTGGTGGACTGTAGTGAACTGAAAAGGCCAAAAGGGTTTGAGAGCGCTGATGTTTCAGACAGCGCATCACGGCTGCAAAAGCTCCAGGTGGAAAGATGCACTTGACTTGCAAGGCGAACGTATAAGGCGGAGATAGGCGGCATATGTTGGAGCGTGGATCCCATCTGTCCCTGAGAAATACAAATCCAGTTGCTCTAGGTCCCGATTGCCGCCGTCAAGGACTACTGTAATCGCTGCCAAGCCTCCCACTTCACACGTGCATCGCGTCGCTGGCGCACGTCGCTGAGCTTGCGGCCCTCATCTACCTCACGAGACATTTCGCCAGATCTCACCCCGAGCAGCCAGCACCTTGCGAAATTGTCCTGTGGCCTTCTCCGTCTCCTCCACATGAACATTGCCAGGCAGTTGAGACTCCACGTCTGGAGTTGGCTCCATGGGCTCCTTGCTCGGCCAGTGAGCGGCCCCCAAGGGAGCTTTGCTGAAGCCATGCGTTGGAGTTTGCGCTCCGTCCTCCACCTCGGGGTCTTCCGAAGCCCATGCCAGCTCTAGGGCCGTGCCCACCGCACGCTCACGGTCCTCTCTGGCAGAACGGTCCATCTTCCTGCTGGGATGCCACGTCATGTGCGGATACGAGGAGTAGCAAAAGCAAGACTTGAGACAGTTGGGACAGAGGCTTCTATGTCAAAGAGGTGCAGGTAAGCACGATCTGCTTGAAACAAGGTTGAGTAGGCAGCAATCACGGCCTTATGCAAACTCAAGTCTTTCTGAGTTCGACCCTGCAGCCTCAGATTTTGTCACGTCGCCTCGAACCTTAATGTTCGGAATCTGTCGACCCCGTGCCCGTGAAGGTGAAAGTTCAGACTCATCCTGTTGACCGAGGCTTTCCGGGCCTGAAGCGCTGCCTGGCCGTGTCCTCCGCAAGAGGGGACGGGGCACAGCCAGCCCAAATGCTCCGGGTCTGAAAGAGCAGAGACATGCTGACGAGCTTTCACTCAGCCCTTGAGCTCCTGTGGCACAGAAAAGACGATTTCAACAGGTCCTGGTCCAGGGGCAGCTGCAGGATTAGCTGCCGTGCACTTTGATGTGCCCGGGTAGCGCTGAGGCTTCGAATCGAGGGTTTCCTTAGCTTGCAAGCGGGTGCGGAGGTCGCACATGAAGCTAATTGTCAGTTGCTGCCAGCATGTTCAATCTGTGTTGCTACACGCAGAGTAGTTCTCATGTAGGTCCTCAACCCAGTCGGATGTCCAAAGCAGCTTGATCTGTTTCATCAACAGGCTTGATCGCATGCGAAGATCTTGGTCCAAGATTCCACTGCCTTCCGCAGTCGAAAGCCTCAGTTCTTGGCCAAACGCTCTCATGACTTCTCTCGTGGGAAGTTGCCAGAGCCCTGATACCGAGTCCAATGATAAATCATCAACTTCATATCTCCAGAGCATGCTGAAGATTTGAGGCGGCCACCTGGAGAAGGTTCACCTCGCTTGGAGCTCAGATTGGGGTGGGCCCTCGAGCAAGTAGGGCACACTCGGTCTGGGCCGAGTGTGCCAACATAGCGAGAGAGAGAGAGAGAGA
>CAJNJA010036474.1:0-60037 GCA_905231915.1 Symbiodinium necroappetens
TGGTGTCGCCCTCACTTGTTATATCTTATCACCACAGCCACAAGGGCGACCCCGCCCATCTCGCTTCCGATCATATTGACCGGCCCCAAGGCGCAATGCTCAACACGCATTTCTCCGATTTCCTCATCACCCTCACCCGACCCACCCCCTCAAAACTCACAGCCACCTGCTTTTTGTACTTAGATGAAACAGCCTCAGCTTCTGACAACTTTGAACAATACTTCAAAGAACCTCAAACGTGATGAAACCTGCGACGGATCCGGGATTAGCACCGTGGACTCCAGCTTGGTGTTCGAGTTGATTTGGCAATGAACAATCTGGATTGCTGCTTGCTCCCAGGATCTTATTCAGAGGACGGGATGGTCGCTTGCGTGCAGATGGAAACCAGCTCCGGAGAAGCGAAGTTTCCTAGCGTATGGCGCTGGTAAAATCATCGTTTGGCTCCTTGGATGCAAAACACAATTCCTCCGGCGTTCCGGTGCTTTTCGCTGTCTTCTGCCGGCTGTGTGTTGTTTCAAATCGTCATCCTGAAGGTCTGACTGTGACCATGCTGAAGTTACTTTGTCGATAGCGTCGTCGTCGTCGTCGTCAAAACAGTCCTGGAGCCTGTCAAGCTGAGCCTGGCCTGCGAACGTTCGTATTTTTTGTAGAATGGGAAATCGCGAGACATACCATTACTAAGGTTCGAGGAATGCTCGCAGGAAATGCAAAGTCACCAGCTCGGAGTTTTCAAGCTCGCCAAGGCACAGCAACTGTGTGGAAGTTCCGCTAGCTGCGGCCCCTGCCTGTTTGTCTTCGCTGTTCTCACGCCCAGTCCTTAAACTTTTCCACTCAGCAGAACTGAAGGGGACGGTTTTCCTTTAGGAGGGCTTTGCACCAGGTCGTCTTGAAGTGGCAACGCTAGCCTTTTAGTCTGCAGTTGCCCGCAAGTCAGCTTTACCATGGTTAGGAGCGTTGAGCAAATCCGAACTCTGAACAACGTCAGCGCACATGTGGACTCTCACCTACATTGACCTCACATTTTCAGATTGACAACTGGGTGAACTCACGGGTGGGATCCAGTTGAACCAGATCTCGCCGCATTGATTGATTGAGGGTCGACTGGCATGTTAGTACAAATAGCCAACAATCTGCTTGCTATCATGTGCTTCCATGGGGAAGGCCTTTTCTGAGATGTACTGCCTGGACCGCCAACTCCCCCTTTAATGCATCCGATACGCTCCAACACCCTCAACATCCTGGTCTCGCTGTGCTCACTTTTCAATGATGTGGCTCGTCGGAGCTCAATCGGTCTGAGGCCATGTCAGCCAACAGCTTCTGAACTGTTTCACTTGCTGTTCTGCTTCCCAACAGGCTGACACAGCTTCGATGCACAATTTTACAAATTTATTGACTCGAGGGTCGAGGGGGCGACAATAAACGGCCGCAGGCTCTGGCAATTTCCCGACATACGAGGCGGCCTTCGAAGTAACACTGCCTTCGAAGTTGACTACTGGGCCAGCCTTTCGCCTGTCGGCTCCGAGCCGGTGCTACTCAATTACGAACCCTTGGAAAAACGGCTTCGAGGTCTGTCGGGAGAAGCTGCCGAAGACCACGTACAAGGCAGCTGAGTACGGGGTTGCCGTCGAAACGATTTTTGGCAGCTTCAGGTGTGTCAGACGTTGTGAACCAACAGTGAGTCATGTGTAAGCCAGCCCCGAAGGTGTTCCGGAATCCGGCCTTCCAGATGACGGAATCCAAACTCAAAACGTCTTGAGGCTGGCAGGGCATGGCTTGCACCTCGTAGTTAAGTCTCCTTGAAATCTGAGCTCCAGCTTTCGGAAAGGCTAGGAGCATGAGCAGTCTCCTCCCATACGACATTCACCAGGGTAACGCCTCTTTGGCTTGGGGGAAAAGTCACTGGCAGAAAGATGACTGAGCGTCAGTGCCAGCTGAAACTGAATGACTTGCAAGTCGATGGGCCTTCTCACACACTGAACTCGCGCTGGCACTATGGACTGACAGCCGTCCTCTCTGCTGCTCCCGGTGAATCTGACCAAGGGTTGCTTAAAGGAAGTTAACAAATCTCTCCAGCAGTTCACTGGAGGTCACGCTGGCAACTACGAGGTTCTCAAAAAACGAGCGAGCAGCAAACTGCAAGAGTCGTACACATCCATGTCCTAGCCAGCTCTACTGCAGACTGTTGTAGCTTTGACTATTTGGCCGGAGAACGGCGTTCAGGTTCTGGATGAGTCTTGAAAGCTATGATCCTCTGGCCATGCTCATGACAACTTGCGTGCTACATTCCATTATGCAGTCTAACGCTGGTTGGCGAGCATATTGATGTGCTCAACATGCATTCTCCGGCGCAGCTTGCAGTGAGCATGATTTTGCAAGCCAAAACCGCATGGCAGTCGTAACTTCTAAGTGTCCCATAGCTTCTAGGATTCTAGGTGCTAAATCTAGGAGTGGCGGTGCTTGTTCGGACAGTCTCGTGCAGTTCACCTCACATCGCGATGAAGTCGATTAAAAAACACATAAAGCAAATGGCATAAACAACTTGTGCTGTGGCTGCCTTCGGGGATCATGATGGGAACCTTGGACCATGTTTGATTCAAGACCGATCTCCTTTCGGAGCCGCAGCACACTCCCAAAAGCTCGTTCACAAGCAGGGCTTCAACAAAGCCTCCTGTCTTCAAGCTCAACAACCACGACTTGTGCAGGAACTGAATTTCGGGATGGGAGAGGAGCCCATCACTGGATGGGACTCACACTTCCTTGACCCATGAAGAAGAATGCTTGAACAAAGCCACGTACATCGCACAAATCGCAAGCAGTCACAGCAAGTTCTGTCGTGGCGTCGGCGGGCGGAGTCGCTCTCGGGACCCGTCTTAAGGTGACCCAAAAGAGGTGTGTCCTCCCCCTACTCATCGTCTCAGGGGTGGACTCCGACAGCATCGAAGTCTTCTGTTCTTGCCCGTCCGCGAAGGAGTGGGCTTGAGCCCATCATGCGAAAGCGGCTGGCCGTCGTCGACGCTGCCTGTGCTGCGGGAGAGAGCATGAGGGATGCGGGAGCAGCGCAATAAGAACCAGCTGTGCTTGCGATTACAATGACTTGGGCAAGTCCCCAAACTGGGCACTGCCGAAAGGACCTGAGCTTTGATCCGGTTCAGTCTATTATCCCTCTCCAAGAACAGAAGCCCAACACAGCTTGCGCAGCGTGTCACACACGGCTGCTCGTTCTTGAGAAGCCCCAGAACGGCTGAATAGATGGACCCTTGTCCTTCCCGTCTGCAGCCAGCATGCAGAAAGCATTGACGTCGCTAACCTGAGTTCGTTCTGAAATGTTGTGAATGTCCTAGTCCTGGGATCTCACTGCTGAGAACTCTTAACGATGAGCGAGGCGGTAATCGAGACAGAACACACTGTCCGATGCAAGGCTTTGCTGCTTCTGTGTTGCAGTGTTTGAGAGCTCGTCTCTGCATGCCAGGCTATGGCAGCGCCAGCTCAAGATGACGAGCGTTCCCTTTCCAGCGCTTTCACTAAGTTGGAAACTCGTCATGTTATCAATATCACCGTCTTCAGATGCTTTCTTCAAGGACCTCCGGCTCCGCCAGTCGGCAGTTCTTTTTGGCTCTTTTCCAATTCCGCCCAGCAGCTTCCACATGCGCCGCGCCCGGCGGGACTGCGCTGCCCCTGCATGCCTGCAGCTACGTGCCGGGAATTTTCGCCACTGGTGCACTTTGCCATCATCGTCCCGGCCTGATTTTTGACTCCTCTGGAGGTGCCTTAGTGGTGGCTCCGCTCGGCCACAGAGTTGGCCGGCATTTTGCACATGCGCAGTGAGTCCAAAACTCCAGGCTTGTACCTTACATGGCACTGCCAAAGCCTGTTGCGAGCCAAGACGCCAGCACGTCTGTTGAGAGCCTTCGCAGCGCAGCTCCTGTGCGGGCTTTCTGTCGGCTACAGGAAATGGCTGTTATGGAGAGGGTCCGACCAGGGGTTCTACCGTGATGTCCTGAAGCAAACAGTGCAATACAGTCAAGGCCTTAAGTCACACCTTTTTGTTGGAACACAGTCGTCTAAGGGGATGCGCACGATGCGATGAGGTCGCATCATGGTCACATCAACATGGCTCTCCCCATGTAGACGCCGCATCAACGAGGAACGAGGTTGCATCCACTAGACAAACACAAATGGTAACCAAGCCATTCCCCATGTAGACGCTCGATTTGAAAAGCACCCGCTCAAGACACACGTCGGTGGAATCATAACACATCAGAACCAGCTATTCCCCATGTAGACGTGCAATTTCACACATGCAAGGCAAACATCAGTGGCATCACAGCACGATCAGAGTGACCGAGACCACTGTGACAGTAGAAGGGCTATTAAAACAGCTACTAATCTCAGGCCCTGTTTTCTTCTGCGATGTCCTAAATGGAACCGTGAGAGTGATTGTGAACAAGCCCAACTCCGCAAATGACCTGGGCCCGTAGCCTCCAATTTCAGGCCTCTACTAGTGCAAATATACTAGTGCAAATAGACAAGACGATATGACTGCACCAATATATCCAGCTCATGCTGCTTCTGCCGCGTCTGCTGCTCTGCTGATGCTGTTGTGGCTACACGACTACGGAAATCACGATTCCCCATGTAAACTGCTCCCCATGTAGACGCCCGGTGATGTGAGAACCCCCCGCGGGTACTTCCCCGCGGAAAAATTGTGTGGAGTGGGATCTCAAAAAGATGATGCGACTTAGCTCCGTCACTGCACCATCAATAATATACCTGGCACTTGAATTTGCTCCAGGACGGAAGGGCAAAGATGAGCCTGCAGAGACGAACTGCTCCAGCAAAGCGACAAGAGAGGCGGACTCCTGAGAGCACCAGGCACCGAAACACTCCAAATTTTCAGCCGAGTGTTGACAATGATGTGCAAGGGACCCGTAGTCCAGAGCAGGCGGCACGGCACTGGCAAGACCGGGCGATAAACTTCGAATCAAGCCGCAAAGTCCCAACCCGAACGAACACCCCAGGACATTCGCAACAAGAAAGCCAATCTAAATCACAAGCGGCATCACTCATGTGTAGCGTCACCGGCTCCTGAATAAATAACAAGAAAGCCATTTAGTCTTTCAAAAGCTGCAGGCACAAACTCTTCAAGCAGCCTCCAAGGACATCCAGCGATGCTGCAGGGCATCTTCTGCGGTCATCCGCCTCGCAGAATGGGGAGTAAAGCGCTTGCCTCTTGGAGCTCCGATTCTGAGCCTTCAACTTCCCCTACTTCTGCATACTTCTGCCGTCGAGTCTTTAAGTGCACAGGGCAGTTGGTGTTCTCACCAGACTCCCTCGCACGATTCCTTACCACGTACGGCCACATGTTGACTGTCGGAAATTGGGCCGGCCCCGCGTCTCCTGTGCATGTCCCGCTCGAGCAAATCCTCGAGCAAGCATACGAAGGCCTGCACCGAAACACGAATGCATTCGACTGCAGCGCTCACTAAATGGCGAATCAGGCGCCGACGCAGGAGGAGGTTTGAACAGACAAACATGCTGACGATGCTGATGACAAAGAAGATGCTAAACAAGAAGTCAGTCTCCTGTTGCCGTTTCCGTGCAGGTAGGATCAGAAGTACAAACAAATCCGTCACGGGAGGGTGGGAGCTGTAGGCCTTGCAACTTTCATCCGCCAAGCCTGATTGCCCTCGTGCTCTCAACATCTTGAATTCAGCATCCCTGTTTACAAGACTTCTCTATGTCTGGCATCAGAGCCGTCAGAGTCTCTTGCTGCTCAGAAATCCAGAGCAACAAAAAGGCATCGACAAGCGAGTAGATCGCTGGGCCCGGAGCAAGTGACTGTAAGGCATGCGCGAAAACAACTCGCATCGAACCAACCAGAAGCATGCAGCGGGTCAGGGAACAAAGAACGAAGTGGTTCGACACGAGTTGGGCCTGTTGTAGTAGAAATCACTCTGCTCCGGGAATTGCAATTGTTGCGCCTGACTCGTGTTGGCCAGGACACCAGCTGGCTCAGTAGGTATCTGACGCCTGACCACCGAACTTCCGTTCACAGAATCTTCGCACGAGCTCGAGATCCCTACCCAAGCCAAGCTCACTGGCTCAGCCTGAGTGTTGCATCCCAGGTCTCTTCGTAGGTTGCCTGCGAAAGGAAACAAGGATGGAAATCCCATCTGCAGGCAGTCAGCATGGGAGCCTCCAGAAATGGGTGGCTCCCGGTGACAAGGAGATAGAGAAGCACGCCGAAAGAAAACATGTCCTGGGACGAGCTTCCGGGTTCAAGATGGTTGCAAACAAGCACGAGCTCTGAAGTGCGAGGTGAGTAAGGCAACGCAATGTTACAGGCCCACAGGCAAGGATTAGGTTTCGAGGGATAGCTGCTGACAGTGAGTATCTCGATTTAACTCTGGGGGCCAAAGAAGCGGAAAGAAAGCCATGACGAGCCAGGGAACGGATGAACAGCTGCCCTTCTGGCAGGCAAGCACCTGGGATGTCAGAGCGGCTGCTTCCGACATCGCTGGCGGGTGGCTTCGGACGCGACGCCTCGGGTGCCATGAAGCCCGAGGTTCCACAAGCCCAGTCCTCGGACGTGCAAGCACGAATACTGTGCTTTCGCTCCAGCTGGGGCTAAAGACAAAGAAGCCCTGAAAAGAGCCAGTCCGAAAAGCACACCCCGCCCGCCATCACCCCCCCGCACCTCCACCCCACCCCGACGAAATTTGTTGATGCATTCCGACACCAACACTTTCGAGAATCTGTCAACATCTTCTAGCTTGCCGACAAGGCTGGCCGTTGGCCGTTTGCTGATTATCATTGCATCCAAGAATCTCACCTGCTACCAGGCTTTCATTCAAAAACAACCGTGTTGGATCTCAATTCCGGCAACCGGAAACCATGATGACGCTGAGGCTCAATGCTGGCATCAGCAGACGGCAGGGTGGCAGCCATGTCCTCGGCCATGAGCTGTCTGCAGTCGGAGTATCTGGTCGCGTCTGGGATACAGTTCTTGCAGCAGCTGTCATGACAGATACCGAAGGAACAGTTAAGTGAAAGCAGCAGTGTACACAATCGATTGAATAGATGATTGTTGACAACCACTAGTCACTGGTCCTTTGCTTGCAGACTGCAGTGGGAATGCTTCTATGCTGTATCCCTGTTCAACATGCTTTGCTGCTCTTAGCAGATGCACATCAAAACGCTACAGGCAAGAAGTGATGTACAGGGTTGGTGCCACCCTTGCAGCTGATGCCGGCAGTGCTGAAGGAGTGACGACGAGAAGAGTGAGGCAATGTTGGAGTCTTGCCTGTCGTGCAGCCCCTCCCAGTCACGCACAGAGCCCTGAAGCATTTCGAAATGAGCAAGACTGCCGGTGGCCCCCCCAACCCAGCTCCAACTTCCGCGACCCCAACAGCCACCCCGAAACTGCAGACACTGCGTGCGTCCTGCGAGGATGCAGGCAACTACACGCCAACATACTGAGTCCATGTGTTGGTAACACGTTCCACTCGACCAGCTTGCAGCCACGGGTCGAGGTCACAAAGAACCACACGCCTGCCACCGTCGGCGACCATAATGTTGGAGTCTTTGACCTCTGCAGATGGCTGTCTGGCTTCGCCAGAGGACTCTGGACTGGTCCCTTCACTTACCCTGAAGAAAAACAGCAAGAGAAACCGAAGCATTCAGAGCCGCTGTAGCCAGACATGCCTTATGAGCCAGGGGACATCTCGATGTACGATGTTCCGGCGGTGGAGGTGTGCCAGCCCTCGCAGAACGGACCCGGCAGCGAATGCCGCCTGGAGGCCAAAAAGGTTTGGGTTGATCAAAGGTTTGCGCATCGCGAGCGGAAACGGTCCCGGTCCCCTCTGGTGTTAGACTGTCTAAACATCAGCCGCAAGCCAAAGCTCCAACAGATCCAGATCCAAGCAACCGTCCGAAGATTGTGAACAACAATGCGCGCAAAGAGGATTTGGGCAAACCCCAGCTTTTGGAAATCTTCTCGTTGGTCGGGATATTCTGATTGGTTCCGCTCGATTGAGTGTATACTTACTGACTCGTTCCTCTTAGATGCGTGGCAAGTTTTTACTTGACTACTTCGAGAGATTTGCTTGTTGCAGTTGAAGCAATGGGGCTGGGCTGAAGGAACATCGTTGGACACTGCCCTAACATTGCCCTGCGCTTAGCTCATCTTTTCAAGCTTAACGGGCACACTCATGTGAGTGAGCACCACCTCTGTGGGACCAGTAGCTGATAGAAAAAGACTCACCTCACGATTATGCTATGATCGTCTGCTTTTCTATACCATGCTTAACTACAGCAACAAACAAACCTTGCTGCAACGCCATAAATACTGGAGTCTCTCTGGAAGGATTACGGTGTTTGGTGATCATCCGATACCCGCGCCGTACCGTGCTCAGCCGCGATATTTAAGGCCTCCGGCTCTGTGAGGCAGCGCACAGTTCCCAGATCCTTGGCGTCGCAAACATCGTGCCCTGATGGCCCAGCACACTGTAGGCCAAGCTCATGAAGCTGGTCCTCTCTCTCGTAGGCTCTTGAAAGTTGCGGGGATTGAAGTTCGGGCTCACGACAATCTGAATCAAGGCTTGCATCCTGCACTTCAAGGAAGCCTGAGGCGCCGCGGCTGCGAGCCGAAGTTGACACTAAGAAGCTCCGAGGGTCGCGAAGGCTGCACTGGCAGCGCTCCATGACCAGAAAATGCAGTGGCACGCTCTCTACCTCGGCCAAGGTTTACACACAGTGCTATCCTCTCGGCATTCTGCTTCTTGCTACGATTGCGGGCGCTTGACTTGCAGGATCGTCTCATACCCATTGCTGAAGAGCCACATCTCCAGGCAGCACCTTTCGCGGGTGCCGTCCCCCAGCGCGGACCTAGCAGGACGGCAGCCATATCAGAATCGAGAGAACGCATTGGCCACATGGAGCCTTCTTCCGAGCGAAGGTGCCGAGTAGGTCCTCGAATGTCAAGTTATGTTCAAAAAGCTGTGAGAGGCTCTGGAGCAGACGTCCGGTGCGCAGGCTGTGAGATGGCCAGCAAAGTGTCTCGCAAAGGTTGCGAGAAGCCGTCATGTCTTGCTTCAGAACAGGTCGCTCGCTTGTTGATCACGTGCGTTTTATGTCATTCCTACCTTGGCAGAAGTCACATTTTGTGCTAAGCGTCCTCAGAAACCCCGCTCTTTGCACGGAAGAGCCCGAAGCTGCGCATGATGGATGGATGGCCTGCAGGTGTTTGTCACACGAGTCATGACACTTCCATCAAGGTTCAGGCTCTCGAGTCCCAGAAGAAGTAGTGGCTGCTGCGATGTTTTAGCCCGGTGTGGAGGGAGGGTGTGTGTGTGTGTGTGGCTGCTCTCTCACGCTGCTAGGCCTTGTGCCGCCAGCAGCAACTTTGCCTCTTGGATCGCCAGCTCAACGTGTTGGATCGAGGTGTCCTGCTGCTGCTGCTCTCAATCAAGAGGCCGTTTTTAAAAGAAAGGAAGAATTCTCAAAGACTTTCCGCCTGGTCGATTCGGAAGATCTTCGCCACCAAGGGGCTTCGGCAGAGTTCATCTTCACCCTGAGAGCAGATCCCGGTGAGAATAGAGACCCTTCATTCAGGCTGAAAAGATATGATACAAATATGTCTCTCCTACAGGGCGCCACCTTGGCCAGGAGGCTCTGAAGACTCTCGGCAGGTGAAGCGAAGAAGCGATTCTTGAAGAGACAGACCTTCTTCATGCCTCGCCTGGCGGTCTGGGCCACAGAGGATGTCCACAGCATGGACCACTGAGGAGGCTCCTGCGCAAGCAGCCGTGTCAAAAAGCCCGAAGAAGCCTTCGACAAAGGCTCTGAAGATTTCTCTCGAAGTCCAGGAAAGGGGTGCTCACGTTCATCGCACCGTCGCTTCACCAGCAGTGTGCTAAAGCGATTCGATCTCGGCTTGTCTCCGGGGTATTGGCTGAGTGCAGACTTCTCTTCGGGTTCTCATGAGTCCGAAGCCCAAGCAATTGAGTCCATCTCAACATCCTTCTGAAAGGCTTTGGGTTTAGGGCAAGAGCTTCAGTCTTTTGTCCACCAATGCCGAGTCCTTGGCCGAGCAGATCGCCAAGTACCACGCACCCGCTCCAGGGGGGCACGGCCTGCGCAAAGGGAGAGCGGACGTGGAGCTGCGGAGCTTGGCCCCCTTATGCGATTGAACCCCAGGCCCAGAAGCCACAGGCCTCCCCTTCTGGCTGTCCCACTGGCACCGACTCTGCACTGAAGCCCTGAGATATCTCAAGTTCGGATGCCAGGAAGCAAGCTAACCCTTCCCACGGCAAGAACCCAGCATGCGAACCCAATCTTCCGGGAGTCACAAGAAGCGTCGGGGTTTCGGGGCAACGGCAGCCAGGCATCAGACGCTTCAGCGCCCAAGCCCATCTTCCGTGAACCCCCCAACCGTGGCCGGCTGGGAGGGAGGAAGAACGAAAGCGGGCTGTCGCTCTTGTGGAGCCAGAAGCTCTGCGGCAGAGCAAGCACACATCACTGTCTCTCTCCATATGACCCTAGGGTGAGACGGGCGGTCCAGAGCGAGAGTGTGCGAGGGCGGCGCAAGCCGGAACGGGGACCTGGCAGCTGCCCGTTGCAGGCGTGGACGGTCTCGCCGAAGACGCTGAGCTCGTCGATGCGAGCGACGTGGTTTTCACCACAGGCCTCGTCTCTTCGCTCGACTCTCCTCTTCTCTCCCTCCTACAGAAACAAAGGCGTGCAAGGTGTGACGAAGTCACGCACTGAGCGACAGATGCAGCACAGACTGACCCTGTACGCCCACCTTTTGCTGCGGAGTCTTGAGGACAACGTATGCAAAGAGCTTCTTCGATTCAACCTGAATGGGATCACCAGAAAACGGACCTAGCCTTTGCCAGGTTGGAGTTCTGAAATTGTCTGTGCCGTTCGTCAGGTCTGCTCTCCGACTTAGCGCTGACAGGCTTCCTTTTGGGGGCTGTTGAGTCTTGGGGGCTAAGGAGCCTGAAAGGCCGTGTCCGAGAGCCGAGGCGCTTTGGCAGGCGACGTTGCTTCGTCAGCTGACCAGTCCTGCGAGTGCACTCTGCGCTGACCACAGTCACTGCAGACATCCGGCCGGGTCTCTCTGCCTCTCTACCGACGCGCACGGTCCTTCTCTCCCTCCTCTCGCGTCAAGAAAACGCCGTCCACTTTCGTTTCCTTGGAGGCTGGAAGTGAGCTTGGTGACGCTGGGCGCATTGCGCTACAGTGCGTAGCGATTGAATGTTCCCAGCAAGATGTCAAGTAGAAGAAAGGATGGGAAATCCATTCCTGCCAAAGAATCAATGCTCACGTCAGTTTCTGACATGCAGAGCCGGCCTCAAAACCCACAATTTTCTAGGAAGCCCTTCTGTTGACCCAGGCTCAGGAAGGGTGCCACTCTCGTTCGTGCAGTCCGCCGCTAAACCTTTCATGGCGCATGGTCGACTTCTGCTCGGGGTTTTGCTTTCTGTTTCGATCACCGGCCATTCACTTGGCTGATGCAGGAGGCATCGGCCGCGCTGACTCTTCTAAGCTCTCTTTCGCAGCTGCGTGGGAGTATGAGGATGCAAGATCTTCAGCCCGGCCTGCGCTCCACGCAATGCGTTCCACTCGAGCAGTGCCCTCCGCGAACTCACACTGCAAAGACCTGAGAGGTGTGTCGGGACGGGCTTCTGGCTTTTGCAAGTGGCTCCATCTCCTTACCATGCTCTCGAATCTTGTCCCCAAACCTTTGCGAGCTGAGGCAACGACAGCATACCTGAGACGTGTTGGGATGTCTTGGGTTTGGGTGCAGAGGGCTTACTTTCTGACCGGAAGTAGCTGGGCAAGCATTCTCCGAAACACAGCAAGGGCTGTAGGTGCAGCCTGCTGCTTGGCATACGGATCTTCAGGGTTCATCCAGCCGAAAGGCATTCCATTGACAATTCCTGCCGAGGCACCGTGACGCTTCGCCGAACGGTAAATCGCGACACTGGACTTGTTGCCTCAGTTCCCAACTTCGCCAAACTGCAAGCCGCTAGGGCCGCTAGGGCCGCTAGGGTCGGCAAGGCGCGCCGGCGCTGAGCTTTAAGCGCTCTGTGGCATGCATCGGATCCCTCCCTGCCCCTCCCCCTCCCCACCACGCAATGCGTCCATGCAGAGGGTGCTTGAATCTGCATGCAAGTCATGTCCTGAGAAACCTCCAAAGCACAAAAAGCTGTGACGAGTCCAGTGGTGGCAGAGGTTGAATGTTGAAGCGCCGAGCCACCGTCACTTGCGAAGGCAGCAGGGTTCGTGTCATTGTCGATGCTAAGATCCTGCGAGCACGAGATACAAGGTTCAGAGTCGTCGTGCTTCAGGCCAGCCCACAGATGATTGAGGCCACCATCTATTGGAGTTCGACTCCCTGTCTGCAACCTCATGAAGGCCACCACAGGGCAGACTTGGCCAAATCATGCTCCGTTCCTCGCTGGTCTCAATCCATTGGCAGTTCGTCAACCTCGCAACAGGCAGCAAGGAGACGATCCTTTTCTAGGAACCTCTGTTAGCAGGAGGCACTGGAAAACCGGCGACATGGACACATGCATAGGTTGAACCAAGCATGCGACATGCTACGCTGTCCGCGAGAGCAGACGCCAACTATTCTCTTTCAGGAGCCCCAATTCACCAACCGTGATGCCATGTTCCCATCAAAGGCGCTTCAGCGGCGCCGACGCAGCGAATTGTAGCCTCGGCTTTGCATTCAGTGAAGCGCTGGAGCATCGGCAGGTTCTATCGGCAGAGTCTTGCCTTCGAGCTAAGGGCAGCGGTTCAAACAACACGTGCGGCGAGCCAGAAGTTTGCTGACGCAGCACTTCAGTCTGAGTCTGCATGTGCTCTTGCCAAGCGTACCTCGACTCCTCTGCAGAAACCCCTCCAACTCAAAAGTTACTGAGTTTCACCCCCAAAGGTGCTGTGGAACTCCGGGACTCGAAGGTCTCTGCAGTACTTGCAAGCTGACACTATGCCGTTACGGCAGCTTGCTCGGTAAGGCTCTGGCCAGGTGGCCACACATGCATTTAGCAGACACCTGTGCTCAGGTCCAGTGGCTCCAGTGGCAGGTGCAGTGTTTCCATGAAGCTAGCGATTCGCTCTGCCTGCTGAGAGAAGGTGTACACCTACATCAAACTCGTTCCCGCTTCAGCTCGCAGAATCCCTTCCCGGTGCGTGCCGGCGCATGGTGAGGGCTGGCCGCTCCAGCGTGGCAGGGTCCAGAGCCGACAAACGGGCAGGGCAAAAGAGCGCGAGCTGAAGCTCAGCCTCCTTCGCACTCCTCTCAAACAGACACTATGTCATATATAAAGAAGGGGGTCAATCAGGCAAAAGAGCCCACCGCGAAGCCTCGGGTGACGCGATTGACTTGCTCGGGCTGCGGTGAAGACACCGGATTTCACGCAGCAGATCGCTACAGCCGCGACCGTTTTCCAGGGGTGGAGTCAGAGCACATGCCTGCGTCATCTTGAGGTCTGCGTAGATACGGGAGTAACAGGAGTGAACGCGAATTGCTTGACACAATACTGCCTTGCATCTCAACGCTTCTATCGCCGTGTGCGAAAACGAAGCTGTCGGTCACCAGAACCCTACGCCACGCTACATCTTTTCTGCGCTGCCCAAACGTCTGTCCGGGATATAGCATGCCGCGTAGGCGAGCTTTTGCGCCGAATCGCAAACCCTTCGGGTGCTGGCAGATATCTAATTGACGAGAGGCCGCTTCCCGAGACACACCACTGTTGTAATAGCCAGCCACTCCGAGCTGAAAGGTCGGTGGGTGGTGTGAGTGCGCGCTGCTGCGGCGCGGCTGCTCGTGCATTTATGCAGGCCGGGCCGGATATGAGCATGAGAAATCCAATCCAGCTGTGTGGCCGGGAAGTTGTCACCTCGGAAAGCCCCACGCTGACACTATGTTAAAACTCGACCTCGGCACGATGCTAAGCTCAGGAACATGAGAGAGCGAGACAAGGAGCAACTCGCGACCTCCTTTTGGGGCTCTCTTGAAAGCCTTAACCGCTACACCGATGAACTGCTTTGCACATCATTGCACTTGTAAGGAACAGCAAGCTCTCAACGGTAGCCGGTCAAGACTTCCCGCTATGCGTTGGGTGTGGGGACGCTGGTCGCAACTTGTCCGGTCACGCCTCTCAGTGCCCGAGCCGCTTGCTTGGAGGGTCGGGGATGGGTTCGCGCCAAGCGCACAAGCTAGGGAGCTCGCGAGCTTCGGCGGCTTCGGCTGCAAGGCTGCAAGGACAGTGACAAGTCTGCCAGTGTCAGGAGTCGGGACTTTCTGGGGACGGCTCCCCAGCAAACCCATCCGAGACTGCATCGCTAGCAGCTCCTTCAGTTCCGTGTTGCCATGAGAGGCGCGTTGACTTGCAGGCTGCTATCTCAGAATCTCTTAGGCGTATTGCAAAGGCGCTAATTTTGCATAAGGGTTCGGGCTTTCAAGGGGTCGAGAGGCGTTCGGGGTCGTGAGTTGGCATCAGTTCTTCCGGTGGCCGCGGCGTCCAGGTCGGCGGCCGTTGCCCTCCGTAGCCCTGCGCGAGAGAGGACTGGTTTTATGCTCACTGGGTGGTTCTTGTCGCATTGAGGAATGGACAAAGTGCGGAAGCCTCGCAGAATCGGCCGCTCTGCCAGCGTCCATTCCTGCTCAGAAGTGCTGTGCGGGGCAACGAGAGGCAATTGACGTAACGAGGCGTGCCAGCATGCAAGCTTGTTGAAAGCATGCCCCGTCCGTTGCCACCCGAGGGCCTCAGTGGCGACGAGTGCAATGCAGCGTAAGCGGTCAACCGCAAGCACGGCACGGACAGCCTCCCCCGAAAGCCACGTCAGGCTTCTGGGACCCTCTATACGAAGTCCGAATCGCCTAGGCCCGGAGGCATCCGACAGAACCTTTGCGGGACAGCCTGTAAAGCCCGAATCCTGGGCTCTGGCCCTGGCCTTCTGGGCCTTCTGGGACTGGGCCCCATGCTTTAGCGCCTCGCAAAGCTCGCCGCAAAGCTGCGCAGCACAGCGGCAAAGCTCCTTGCGCACCTTCCATCTGACAAAAAAGGGTGCAGCTTCGTGCCTCATTTGAGAAGCCATGTTCTGATCAAATGGAGAGATCCGAGGCCCTCTTCCACCCAGACCTACACACCTCCGCGACGAAGCTTTCGGCATTTAATTAAAGCGTTCAGAGGCCTCCGGAGATTGATGAACCAATCCAAACTTCCCCAGGGTTTGTCGGAGGCTTAAGAATTGAAAGGCACCGGATTCTTCTATGAGTTTTTTCATGACAGCTCACAGTGGCCTCTTTGTCGAAGCGTTTGCACACCTCCTCTGCAGACAACCTTCGGATGCCGAACGCAGGATGCTCTCCCACTCCAATCGCACAAGCATGGATAGGTAGGTCCCCCTTCTGATTGCTCTCTTGCGTCTTAGAAGCCTGTCTGCCGGGTCATTTTCTGCCATCTCCCCGAGCAAGGCTCGCCTCAGCAAGTGTGTTCCTAGTCAGTTCCCATCGAAGCCAAACAAAACATCAACATAGGTGGGTTGAAACTCTGCTCGGAGTAGTGGCGCTGCCTCGGCCACAGTCGGCTTTATCGACCATGTACTGTACGAGTATTGCACGTCCAGGCGGGTTTCAAGTCATCGCCTTCTGTCGGCTTCTTGCACATATCGCAACTTGCCAACCTGGCCTTCAGGCAGCATAAAGACCGAAACTCTGAGGCGGTCGACGTCTTTGGGAGTCGGCTGATGATGTATCCCGGCACTACCTCCGCAACGAGTCTCCGTAGTGTGAACTCGAAGTATTGAACTCTGTTGAATCAAGGTACTCTGCTTTGGATTGATTTGCACGGCTTGGAGTATCATCGGGGGCGGATGGGTCTGCATTCATCAACATGATCAATACTTCCGGACTGTTCGGGCTGGCAAGCCCCGGTAAAAAGGAATCAGGCTACAGAAGCCCGGTCTGAAGGTTCCCTTTTTCCACTTTGGATAGACCCCGCCCTGGGGCAGAGCGTGGCATGCAAAACCTCACAAGCATTCTGGCAACTCTCACACGAACCACCAGCACACCGAATCACTGTCCAAGCATTGCCTGCTCATGGTTGAACTTGTCGAAGGTGACGATGCGCTCCATGTGCGTCCTCTGCCACATTCGGGGAGTTTGTCACCCTAGAGCATTAGTAGTCAATGACATCCTCTCACCACAGCACTCAAGAAAGTCATGCGGAAAGACATGGTGCCCAGGTCTAATTGTAAGTTGCCGAGAGATTTCAAGACAAACGCTATCTTAGAAGGCATCGCAAGGTTGAACTTGCGACCTTGTGTTGGGTATACGGTGACTCGGGACCAGACAAAACAAACTGTGATGAGAAGAAGGCCATTGGGCTCGGAGGAGTTTGTGGAGCTGTTTAGCTCGAGGCGTTTAAGCTTCGGAGCTATGTCTTCGCCCAATGAGCAGTCCGGAAAGGTTGCAGCAACAACTCGAGGAGGATGACAGCACCTCGATTCGCTCGCAACAGCAGCTTGGGTTGGGCTGGAGAATATGGGCCATGGTTTTCATTGGTCCGCCATTCCGCTCCATCAGACGACCAATTTATGTGCTCAAGCACCCAGAACGGCAACCAACAGGCACAAGGCCATACCCTTCCCTGGGTGCGATCCTGCCGTGATCCTTCAAGCCAGGGTGCAGGAGTAGATGTCGACTTTGTCAGAACATGCCGCGCGCCGTCCTTGTCGAACAGACTGCAGTATCTCCTGAAGACGCGGCTGAAACTCCACTCGGAAGTCTCTGGCTCAATGACCTGAAACTGCCCGTTCGATAGTAAGTTGCAGAGATCCTGCTCGTGAGCAGCTAATGGCTAGTTGCAGCAACAGTAACGTTGAAAGGTTTTTGTCTGGCGCTGGAAGAAGGACTTAGGCTGACCCCCCAACTGCGGAAGACAATAGCATCAGTCATCACGCCAGCGACATGCTTGACATGCTTCTGTGAAATGCAAGTTGACAAGTCGATTGCACTTCCCTTGCCCGGCCGGCGCGGCATAGCCAGGAGTACCGCCAGTGAGACCGCTGCGGGTTGTCAGCCTCGAGATGCAGGAAAAACCCTTCTGCTCTTGCGGGGAAGGGTGCAGTGAGACAGGGCCCTGGGCTCAATTCTGAAGGACTGTAAGCGAGGCTTCAGATCCTCCCCTCGGTCGTTTTTGGAGAAGAGCGAACATTAACCAGAGACGGGTAACTCTTGAAACCTACTCTTCCGCTTTCGCTCTGAGAGAGTGTCCAGAATGCATTTGCTGCACTCGTCCAGTTCCAAGGCTCTGGCATGTCAGAAGAAAACTGGTCGAACTGTCGGAACAGCTGGTTCTCGCCTATAACCATCACTGAGTGGCCAGAGGCTGTTGATACAAGTACAGAAGGTTCAGTATCGGCGATCTGAACATTTCGCTCGCTGTTGGGAACATCCCGTCCGGCAGAATGGCGTGGTTGTTGCATCACGAGCCGTGAATTCATGACCCGCAGAACTTGCAAATTGTAAACCCCGAACCCCCTAAGCCGCAAACCCTCATCCTCAATCCTAGAGCTCGGCTTGGAACTTCGAAGCTACGGCTTTGAAGCAGCCTGCAAGGCCAAAGTCGCCAATGCGGACCACTCGGACCTCGTTTCAGCCAACGCTCGGTGGCTTCTGTGGGGCCGGGGGGGAGGCCTTAGCCTTAGCCTTCAAGTTTCTGCTAGAGATCCCCAAAGGCTTGTTTTCTACCTTTTTGTTGGACCCTGCTGGCTGCACTCCTCAAAGCTGCAACAGACAGCAGAGCCTCTGCGCACTGCAGGAATTGAAAACAATCTCGGTAAACCGATTTCCTGAGCCCCGAAGACCGACCGGCCCCGAAAGCAGCCCCGCCTTTGCGCGCTCGGCTACGCAGAAGATGTTGTCGGGCCTTACAGAATCTCAAGCAGAATCTTTTACGGGCTAGTGGCGAGAGACGTGATATGGTCGGGGAGCCGATTCTGCAGTTGTACACCCGACCTGAGCATTGGCTTTGCTGAAGATGCTCCGGGCTTTGCACTTCAAGTCGGCATGAACGATGCGCTTGCGGTGGATGTGGCGCACCTCAGACCGGAGCTGGTCAAATGCAACCCGATGCCGTAAGGCAGGATCTCAATTGGGAAGAGCTGGCATGGGCGAAGAGCCTTCGCGAAGTCTAGAACCGGGCTCCTTCCCTGAAAATTCAGGAAAACTTCGCTCTTGAAGCTCAGCAAACCCCCACCGAGCCCAAGGTGCGGAAAGCATCAACGATCCGAAGATGTCTGCGGCATCCGAAAGCCTGAGCAGACCGGCAACAGCCTGAGGGCCTTTGGGATTCCGGGCCAAGCCGAGAAGAGCACATCTCCAAGCCCTTCGAGGGAGTCAGACTCTACACTGCTCTCCAGTGACAACAGAACTCCCGCCAGAGTTTGGCTTTGCTTCCGGGACGTGGAGCCGTGTCGTTTACCATCAGCTCAAGGTCGCCAAGCAGCGTTCGAGTCTCCCGCTTCAGCCAGGATCGAAGCGTCAGCGTCTGCCTCGAATTTGTAAAATGGGGCAAGGACGCTGAAGCTCCGATGCTGTAGCTAGTGGCTACCTGCGTGCTCTGCCCAGCTCTGACGCCCCGGCCGCTCATCCGAGACCGTGCCACCAGGAGGGGGCCCCATGAGCTCCATTTCGATCAACAGCACCTTCTACGAGAGCTCTGTTTGTCGGAGGCTGGCGAGGGCCGCTGCAATCATGCGCCAGCTTCTCAGAAATCCCCCGCAGCGCCCAGGGCGGCGCTCTCTTACCGCCACGAAAAAAATCGATCCAAGCAAAACCCCTCCTCTCTGTGCTCTGGCCCAGGGCCTGAGCTCCAGGGCCCCGACCACATTCTTGGACGTTGCCTTGCTGTCCTGCGTGTGCCATGATTGGACATGGAAACACCCTCACCTCGGGCTCGTCGTCTGAGGGGGTTTGGGAATGAGAAGCGGTGGGTACAGTGCATACCGTCCAACCACATGTGTCAGGTACAAGAGCTTGCGAGAGAGAGCCAGGAGTCTTTCTGGGTAGACAAGTCAGGGCTCCGAGGGATTCCGTGAGACTTGCGAGGCTTCGGCTGCTACAAATCCGGTACGAAGGTGCAGCTGTCTTGAGGTTGTGAGGGCACTGCATCCCATTGCCGGCCTCCCAGGCTGGCTTTGGCCCTGCATTGGACACGGGCTCGAGCTCGAAGTCCTCCACCTCCGGGGCCTCGAAGATAAACCTTGAAAACGGATTGGGAACCGGATTTCTCTGCTGCAACACACGCCGCTGTGGCGACTGTCCAAGAGTTCGAGAAAACTCGCCATGCACCGCGGCACGAACTCTCGGCCCCGGTGATGCAGGGACCCCCACCCGCAGCTGCTGTTCAGTCCAGGTGGGGTGGGGTAGATGTCGCTGTGGCTTCGAGTGCGCCTTGGTCCAGCTCTGCAGGGTCTACCTACCTGCTATCGCAAAGGCCCCCCTAGCTGCAAGCCTTGATCCTTGGGGGGACTCGTACCGCATGCGGCATCGACTGGGTCTCTCGAAATGCAAAAGACAGGGCGACCCAAGCGCCTGAAGCCACCGTGGCTGCCGGAACGACGGACCTTACAAGCTCAAGACGCGTGCGAGCAGCGACTTGGGACTGCTTCCGCCGGGGCCCCCGGGCGCGGAATCGCAGTGAAGACACCCAGGAGGTCTCCTCTTCCGTGACCTGCCCGAAAGTCCGCGGGCAGGAGAGCGAGCTCGGAGGGCTTTGCTTGCCCAATTCGCCCGGACCACCTCCACCTCTGTCTTCATGGGCTTTTGCGCCTGAGCCACGGAATGAACGGGCTGTGCGCAGCTTCCAGACTCAGCTGGAGTCTGCCCCTTTCCTTTTAGCAGTAGCTTCCAGCATATCTGCAAGCGAGATGTTTAGACTCTGATACAAGTTCCAAAAGATGGGGCGCAGCAGCTGCCCTCCTGGCCCTGGGAACCTGGCCCCTTGGCCCCTCGCGGCCCTCGCTCCTCCCACCAGCTGCTGGATGTCCTCTCTGCGCGCCCGCGCAGACCCACTTCAGGCTCTGGGAGTCATTTTCGGTAGCGTGGCGCTCGATCACTTGCAAGCCAAGAAAGACGAACCCCCGTCCTCCGGCAGATGCTCTGGCTCCTGCCGGGCTCGAAGCGACAGCTTTACGCCGAAGCCCTGAAAGAAACACACTTCCTCTCGAGTAGACCCCTCTCTGCCGATGCACATTTCTCACCCAGCTAGTGTTGAGGCTCTCGAGTTTCGCCTTCGGCCGGTGCCTGCCAACAACTAGCAGCTCCCTCTAGAAACCGGGCAACTCCATGTACCTCTGGGAAACCCTTAGCCGCCTTAGCCTTACACCAAATTCCACCGGTGCGGCACGTTCGAGCTTTTCCCGGAACCCTCCCGAGCCCCAGCCGCCCCAGCCTCCAGCCAATAGGTTTCGTAGCGCACGACATGCGCAGAGCCTTAGATCGAGACGAAGCCCTCAGCCGTGGGAGTCCCAACTAGTCGATCTGTTCCCCGTCGGCCCTCATCAGTCCATGCAAACCGAGAAGAGCGCTGACCATCATGTCGCCTATCAGACTTGCCATCCCGAAATTCCGAAGTCTGGCATATGGTGAAATTGCCGGCGATCCCGCTTGGGTACCAAGGGCTCTGCTGAGGTCCTGAAAAGTGGACAGGCATTCCCGCAAACCTCCACGACAAAGCCACAGGGTTTCCACAAGAAACGGACATGCGCTTGCGAGTACTCGGGGCCAAAGACAAACGAGAGCGGAATCCCGCTGCTGATGCCGAGACATGTCGGAAAGGCTTTCTAGACCAGGCCATGTCGAAACTGGGCGTCTGCAACGAGTCTGGCACCTTGGTGGAGTGCGGCGGCCTCGCGCGACTCGGGCAGCCTGGGTTGAACATCTAGTCTGGTCAGCGTTTTTTTCCAATATTTTCGGAGATTGGAGCGACTTGAGATCTATAGGGATCGGAATGTGCGTCTGATCCAAAACCTGCAAAAGAGAAGTGACACTCCACTTTCGGGGCCAGGCAGGATCGGGATAGCTTTCACGGCCACCCAGCGACCTCGCTGCCTGATGGTTGTATGCGATGACCCAACAACACGATGAAGTGAACTTTTGTGGCATATGGTCTCGGAAGCAATGCCACGGACAAGAGCATTGCAAGGGCAGGAACGACAGGAGATTCGAATTTCTGCTTGCACCGTGTGCCTGGAGCCCACTGCCTCGTCGCTGACACGGGCAGCCCAAACACTCCCCATGCCACCTTTCAGAAGTTGCAAAGCAGGACTTTGCAATTTTTTGAAGGGAGGTCTGCCCGAAACCTGGACATCCTATATCGCTCACTCTGTTGACCAGTTCAAGCCTTCAAACTGCCAGCTTTTGTTGCAACCGTCCCTGCAATTTGGCTAAACGCGATGCCGAAGTACGACAGCAGAAATGAACCCACGTGATTGAAACCCTGTAAAGCCAACGACACGTTGATGGTGAATCGGAAGCTGCTTTCGCTCGTCAGGGACAAACCCTCTGAGGAAGGTGCCACTTCCCAGGCAGTGCCCAAGCCTCGTCTAACAACTTGCGCACAGCTTTCTTGGGCCGCTGTATTAAGTCTTTCTCTCTGGGAAATTCGAGATGAGCATCATGTATTTCCAATTGTCTCCGGCTATCTGCCTGCGCAGCCTGGATCACCTATGCGGGGGCTGGCTTCTGCAAGTCACGCCGGCAGGCGCTGTTGCGCAAGCATTCGCTCGTTGAAATTGTGTGCAGCACTTGAGAGACTGCTCAACCGTCCGGTCACCGCCGGGGGGCGGGCGGCGGCGGAAGTCTCGGGGTTCTGACTCAGGCGGCTTGCTGAGGCCCGGTCTCTGCGTAAGTCTCGCGAAATCGGCCGTTGCTCCAGAGTTGCCGGCCTCTCAAAGAAGACTCGAACTCGGACTTTGCATGGGAGAAGGTGCCAGAACTGACTCGCCGGCAGGGTGGTGGTCATCAGCAGAGCTCTTCGCAGTCTGGGAAGCACTCCATCTGTGTCACGAAACCGGAACACACCAAGTGAGTGATTTAAGGCGTGCTCGACCTTTGTCGGAAGGGATTTTCTAGCAGATTCGGGCATTGCTCCAGATGCCATCACATCTATCGCGTGGCTCAGGGCAGGTGGTAGAGGATGCTGGCCCGAAGAACTCTGATTGCGGTCTCTCATACAGGAGTCTGCGCAATTGGCGGTTCTCCCAAGCTGCCCTCATGGCCTCCAGCATAGTCCTTGGGGACGGTAAGCGGCGATGCCGGCAAAGAAGGCCCAGGAGATGCCTCATGAAAATGGAGCTCTGAGGGTAGGCCCTTCTTCGGTTCTTCAGCACGAGCACTCTGCTATCATTGTTACTTTGTCGTATTCAATTTCGTCGTTTGCTTCTATCAGAGCCGCAGATCCCGCATGTTATGCCTCTCTTGAATTACAAGAAATGGGCTCAAGTAAGGGTGCTATCTTTACAAGGGTGCCGCTGCAAGCTGGCACTGAAAGTTTCGGGAGCCACAGATTCCCAAAGGGCTCTACTTCGGGGTGACCCGGAACACTGCTAAGTCTAAGTGGCACATTCGCACCTTGCTACAGATAACTCAAACTGGGACCACAACCCGCAAAGAACCGGTCAGCACACACCGAGTCTGAGCCAGGTGCTGTTTCCACCATCTGGCAACGAAGAAGCCAGCCTATGCGTCTGGAAGCCAGTAAGCCTTGCGCGTATGGGCAGCCAGATGCCGCATGGATTGGCTCCTGTTTTTTTTTTACATCGTTGGCTAAGCGAGACATTGCTGGCTTTCGACTTACATGCACGGATCTTTGTTATGCAGGAATGCAGGAAGATGGCTAGAGCCAGGGAGTGTGGGCTGCATGCTTTCCGGGCCGCTGTCGGTGCTTTCCCTTCCCGAGCTGCAGCTGGAAGCGGCGGTCATGTGAGCAAACTAAGAGTTGCCGACTGCATGCACACTGGAGGAAGGAGGGGGGATGCACAAGCATGCACAGATGCACCTGTGTGTAAGTATGCACGAAAAAATGAAAAGTGCTGTGTATGGTGTGGACGGCATGTAACTTCTGCACGATGAGCCTTTCTGGCCGTCTGCCTTTGGTCTGCTTTGCTCAGGGGCTTGGAGAACGAGCAGTCCCCGCTCCCCGCTCGTGCGAGCGGCCCCATCCACCCTTTTGGCAGTCTGTCTGTCTGTCTCTGTCTCTGGCGGTGTTCCGGCCGGTCCGCATGTCTCCTTGCATGTCATGTCTGTGCGTCTGCCTGTACCTGTATGGACGCAACAGGAAAGCCGAAAACATCCAACCAGTGCCTGAACATGCAAACTACTGGACATCCTTACCCGGTTCCCTGGAGATTGCAGAAGGGTTTAACTGCCGCAAGTGCAGTAGCCCTCCAGGATGCAGGCAGGCGATGGTCATCAGGAGATGACCACTGGGCTCATGACAGTCAGAGGACATGAAGAGGATGATGATGTTGACGACGACGATGATGCGGGGTTCAACCGAGAGGAAACAGAAGCAGCAGCCATCCTTCTTTCTCTGCCCATGGCTGGCGAAGCTCTTGCCTGTTGCCGGCTTGCCTTGAGCCCCGTTTGGGGCAGGCCCCGGCCTACTAGCGACCGCAGTCAGGGCCTGAGAAGCTGAGGCCTTCCTTCTTTAGAGAACACTGAGTGCGTTAGTTTTGCTTTACTCCAGGGCAAGGATTTCCTCCGGACTCTTTTGGACTTCCAAGCTGACCCTGGCAAGGCGAAGAGCAGAGGCAGCTGCCTCTCGAAACTTAACGGCAACTGGAACCCCATTTAATGATGCAACGAGGGATCTGTGCAACAAGAGGGACCTAGTCTTGGTGCTGCCTGTGCTGCAAAGATTGCAGTCGGATGGTGACCGGAAACCCCACCCCAACAACTGCGTCTACCACTGCAGGCTTTGTGTTTAATTGCGTGCCCTTTTCGCCGGACAGCTCTCTTTCAAGCCCGGCTGGAGGTGAGACGTAGGGGCATCGGTAAACGATGCAGGGCAGAACTCAAATCTCTGTTCTTGGCACTTCAGACTGCAAGTGGGTGGTGGGCAGGTCCATCATTCGTGGGTAGGCAAGAGGCTTGCGAGATGCTGCTTCCAGGAGATTGTAAGCAACCGGACCTGACTATGTCGCGCAGCCTACCCAGCAAGGCCAGGCAGGTGAGTCACTTGCAGCGAAAGCTGCCAAACAAGCCTGCAAAGGATGGAGCGCAACGGACCTCCCAATCGCTACAGCACGTCATGTCTCGTCATGTCGGGCCTTGGGAGAGGACCCTGGAGCACTTGTAGCCTCGGGCTCATCCCGTGCGGCCTCTCGATGGCAGGTTGGTGCAAGATTTTGAGATTTGGTGACTTTCGCAACGACATGCTTTCATGGGAGCAAGGACAACGAAAGATCGGCCTACCCGAGAGGACGAGCTGATCTCGGCGCCTGTACTAGCTACAACGGAGACGAATGTGGTGTCGGCTATCAGTCTTGCCGCGGCGACTACTACGACTACCACTGCCGGTTAGTCCCGAGGGTAAGCTGTCGTCTTCGGCTTCATTGTCGGCAGTCGTGGGTAGCAGCAGCAGCAGCAGCAGTGGTGGCTGTAATGCTTCACACCAGCCGCACCAGCTTTGTCTTTACCACTCATCCGATTATGCAGTCGGAGGTGTAAATTGCTGGCTCAAGCGCGCCTAGAGGATGGTACAGAACTTGGACTTCTTTCTGTCGCCTTGCCGGGAAGACATTGGAGACATCTCGCGGGCTTTGAAGCTCGTCTTTTGGAGAATCGAAGGGGCTGAGAGCCTGGGTACGATGCTTCATACGTAGCTACTCCATCAAGTATCGGCGTCGGGGTAGGATGATGCAAGCCGAACGCCCGACGGAGAGAGCAGAAACAATTTGCTATCATCGGAATTGGACTTCCCGCTTTCTCAATCGAAGCCAGCGATCAGCCTACCCCAAGCTCCCTCATGCTGTGTCCCAAACTGTGCCAGGTTCAGAAAGCCTTCAGGCTGCAGCCTCCTACCTTAGCAGGTGCGACAAAAGCTTCAGCTGGGGCTTCCGCTGGGCACGTGGGCCGGCTCCGGTGGCGGAGGCGACACTGCCTGTCAAATTCAGCGGCTTGCCCTCATTAGAACACCTCTATCTTGAGCTGCACACTCATACATCTCAGGTATATGCAACATACTCTAAAGAGGGCCCCCCTGATTCGAAGAGCACTGGCAGCTCTCCTCCTCGGCCGCGAGGCGAACGTTTGCCTGCGAGGGTGTTTGCCTCAGCAGAGCAAAAAGGGCTTTAGAGCTTTCGGCCCTTCTTCATCTTGCACGAGTGAGAAGCAACAGGCCAATGCAACAACCATCCTAGTCTCGATTCTAGGTTTCATCCATGGTCCATGGATGAAAGCCTCCTGAGTGCAAGGCTGGATGTCCGGAGCTTTCGGAGATTGGTCCACATCGTCCGTGGCCGCACCACGAACCCCCAGACCTCCGGGACAGCGAAGCGGTTCGCTGAGCTGAGCCCTCCCCGGCCCCGATGTGGGCTCCCACCGTCGCCGGCAGAGACTTCGCCCGGAAGCGCTGGGGCCTTCGGAGCAGCTTGCCTTGAGACTCGGGGGCCGCAGGTGCCGAAGAATGTGCAAAGAGAGCACCCAATCCGAAAGCCGGACGATTTTGGGATGCTTGAATCGAGAGATTTTCGGGGGACCAGTGTGCAATCTGACAATCTGATGGAAGCTGCTTTGCCCCAGTCTGGGCACGCCGGCGCAGCCGGAGCAAGGGCTTCCTGGCGCTCTCTTCTTTGCGCAGACAGCCGTCAGGCTCTGCCAAGGACAGTACGGACACCGTGCCTGCGGCTGTGGCGCCGCATCTGTGGCGGCGCTCACCTGTCGAAGTAGTGCCAATCTCGCGGGCGTTGTGACGATCTTGCTGGAAGGCCGATTCTGGCAGCTGAAGTCTAGACCCAAAGGGATCAACTTCCTCGTGCTCCCTTGCAAAGAAACTGAGCATCCCGGCCGGTGCAGGAGGCACTGGCGGCTTCTCTTTGGCGCCTCAGGCGCTCAGCTCGGCGGTCCAGCTGTTCAGCTGTGCTCTCCTTTGCGCCTTTTACACTTGATGCTGGCTTTGATATTGCTGGGAGCATGTTGCGAGCTGAAACTGGCAGGAATAGCCGTGAGCTGGTGGGAATCTGCAAGAAGAGCCATTGACTCGGGAGTACCTCCAAAGCTCAGCCATTGACTTCCTCCCCGGCTTAAAATCCAGACACTATCGATCCCGGGTCGAAGCCGGGGCCTTGATTCTCCAGGCAATCACTATTCGGCGTAGAAGGCCCGGGCGTTTGAATGGTCTCGGCTCGTACGCCCAATCGGCGTTGCTGGGAGCCCAGCGAGCCAACTCCTCCGCAGCAGACGCCGCAGCCGAGTCCCGGCCGAACCTCCGACCAGTGCAGGACTCTGAGGACGCTATAGCTGGAGTTTGCCACCTGAAACGGCTTCGAGACCACGGGCTCCGGGTAGCTGGGTGGCGGGCACTCGGAAAACAAGCTTCGACTGCAGGTACTCAAGGAATCGCGACGTGACTGGATCCTGCCCGATGTGAGGGTCACGCTTGCGCAAAGGCCTTGAGATCGCGTAAAAGGCCGGAGCACCCTGCAAGTCCTGGGTGAAGGTGTGGCTGTAGTTGAACTCCGGATTGCAGTTCTGCCCGAACCTTGGCTTCCCCTTGTGCCCTCAGAAACTCTGCAATGCTCTGCTGACCCAGGCAGCCCTGCACAAAGGTTCCAAGCAGATGGTACTGGTCAGATTCGGATCACAGATCCAAAGGCCGAATCTCGAGGCTCGGCGCACACCTGAAGTTCAAACTCCTGAAGACCCTCCCTCACCGAGAGAAGAGCACCGTTGGCAGCTGATGGGGCCTTAGCCAGTTTGGACAAAGAGGCGCAATAAGCAGGTCTTGACTTCAGTGAGTTCCGTGAGCGAGAACAACAAGAACACCATCTGAATCTGACACTCCCTTAACCTTTAGCTTCATCTTATCCTTCATAACCATTACATCCTGCGCGACTCGTCGTCGTCACCGCCAATGTCACCACCGTCATCGCCAGCGCTTGTCGAGGCTCCCTTGTGCTCCTGCTGCAACGACTATCCGAACCCTGAGATCAGCATCTTCAACCACCCCGAGCTCGTCGAGGTTGCAGAGTCTGCGCCGAGCAAGAAGCGATCAGTCTGATCGGAGAAGCAGGGGTGTTTCAGATTCACTCCACAAAGGAAAGTACCCCCTTAGTTTCGTGGGGGTCCCGGGGTCGGGAGGTACTCATCGCAGTCCCAGCGTCTTCTCATCGATGAAGTAGGTATACTCCGCTCGCACGTCATGTGCCAGAGCCTCCCAGGGAGGTTTTGGGGGGTACGGTTCTGGCAGCTCGATTGCCTTCCAGCTATCGCGTGACGTGAAGCTGCCCTGAGGCAATCCCGGCTGCAGAGGTCACGGCGGTTTCAGGGCCTCTGGAAGCCCAGTGGCGCCCGGAACGGCCACAAGGAACTTCATGCAGGCGCCCAGTAGCTCCTGACACTGCGATCCATTAAGCAAACGAAACTGCGGTAGCCCTTCCAAGACGTATTGCAGCTGCAGGGATTCTTGCAATGGAACAGGGTTGACGGTCCAAAAGTTGCATGCTTTTGCATGCAACCCGTCTCTTCGGCATGAGGGCAGATGAAGCAATGAAGCAAAGCAAATTGCGGATGAAGCGCCACTCAGGAATCTTGGCTCATCTTTTTCGGTGGCTACCGTTTCTGAGCCTTGAAACCCTTCTCATCACTGCGACTTGAAGTTCAAGCAGCAACCACCACCCGAATCGAACCTCCGGATCTTCAACCACCTCTTCGTCCGGGATGCCCAGGGAACCATCCTGGCTCTTCATGTCAGAGGAGAAGTCTCTGCTGGTTTGGCCGAGGAAGCTCTGGAGGAAGCGACCAGGCTAGCCTGTACTGAGACCTTCCCAGCCCGCCTTGGCGATTGGGATAATCTCCACTTTCAGGGTGCCAACCTCAGCCGCCACGAAACTCACATTCACCCTGTGGTGAGATGGGTCCTTTCAGCAGCCCGAAGAGGACGAAGGAAGGGTAAGGGTTGCAGAAGTGACCTTGAGCATTGAACTCCTGAGCAGATTCCGACTGTGGGAGCGTCTAAGGGACCGAGGCTGCAGCAGCTTGTCCCTCACTGCTGAGGATCCTGGAGCAAGACGCTTGTTTGTGTGATAAGCACGCAGTCACGTCGGAACACTCGACTCTGGCTTGAAGTGGCTGAAAGACTTCTGGAGCTGCATGCCCCGGATGCCTCGCCCACTTGTGCATTGTTGAACTGTCAACATGTTTTTAGCTATATCGACTCCTGCATGAGCCTCGGTGTCAAGGCTTGGATTCTGTCTGGCATGAAGTGAAATCGTTTTTCCAGCATCAACAGATTGATGGAGCAAGTGTGCAGCTCGGCCGGAAGAATGTGCCATAACAGGATGCACAGGATTACGTCGAGATTTGTTTATCAATCATGTCTCTCAATCAAGAGGGGAGGAAACCTGCTTTGCACCTGCACGGCGGACTTCAATGAAAGCAGGTGCCTTACCATTAGCTCAAGTTTGAGGGAGCAAGCCAATGTCCTCGCATCAACCTTGTTCTCCACTTGAAGAAGGACCTTGGTGCAGCAGCCAGTGCGCAGCAATCTCATGTAGCAGTCTCATAGCTTGTAGCATGCCTGTCTTGGGATTTTCTGTCATGCAGGTGCAAGTCGCTTCGACCGCTGTCCGGGTAGCCCGACCCCTTCGAGCAGGACTTGGGCCACCCCAATCAGACGCTCCACCTTGCAAGAACTGCGAGGAAGCGAGCCTTTCCACGAGCAGAGACAGTTGGGGGTGACAGCAAGCCTCCCCGAAAGCCCCCTTACCTCGCCAAGCTCGAAGTCTCCACCTCCCAGCCCACGCAGAAGCGCCTCGATCGGGTCCCAGAGAGGGTCTTCCTCGTTGGGCAAATCCTGTACCGCCTGCAAGAAGAGTGATGCTTTCGTTGGTCGGTCGCGACAGGAGCAGGAGTGGGTGGAAGCAGGGTGCTTCGCGGCATGCTTTGACATATGTTGCCGAGGTCTTCATCTGAGTACCATCTCTGACCACTTCTTACGTCAGCTTGTGATGTTTGCATGTGTTTAGGGTTTTGTTTCCTCCTGTCATTGTTTCAACGTCGTAGCCTTGGTTTTTGGATGCGTGCGGTGTCCATCAGTCCTTTGGAGCTTCCAGTCCTCTCTAAGCGGCCCCCGGGTTAGTGTCTCTTGCTGTCCTCGCTCGCCTCCTTAGCTGCAAATCTAGGATCATTACAGTCCATTACCGTTCCCGTTCCGTCCTCCACGAGCTGTTGGCTTAGGTTTTTCGCAGAAGCCCGAGGCTGTGATCGCTTCGGCCATGCCGTCGGTCCACTGTGTTGTGTCGAGATTTGCAATGGCTCTGCCAGCAAATCAATATCCAAGACTGACAGTTCCGGTCTCGTGCTGCTCTTCTCTTCTCTTCATCTGCCAGACTCGCACCTCGACGCCCTCATCCTCGGCGCGCTGGAGCAGCTCCCGCAAGATGAAAACTGCAGCAGCTTCGGATCCCTTGGGGTCTATGTGTATGCAAGTCCCACCTTGACTAATGCCTAGACGAGGGCAACTCTTGACCCTGCTCACCCCTTGCAGATGATCATAGGTAGATCGAGAGAATTGGAAACCTTCTCTTGCAGCGCCAGGCTGCATTGGCCGACGTGCGGTGCAAAAGAGACAGCAACCCCCGTGACAGGCTCCCAAACTGCCTCTGTTCTCGAGAGTTTCAGGATTCCACTCAAAGAGGCGTACACCTTAGTAGGTCACAGGGGGCAGCAGCGGCACTTTGCCAGTGTTGTCTCGATATGGACCATCATTGAGGCAGGTGCCATTTAGCATCACCGCTGCTGTCACGTTCACGGCCCTCGGTTGCAAGACCATCTGGCAACCAGCGTGAGTCACCACATGGCTCTACAGATGCGCACTCGGGTGGCAAAAACTGCTGCAATTTCGGTAAAGGGCGTGCGACCCGGGAAGAGACCGCAAGATTCGTTATTCTGGGCGGTTCACGCTTCAGCTCTAAGGCATCTGTCACCTGTTCTTCGGCCCGCCACCCACTCTTTCCTTCCGCCGTGAGCTCGCAGTGCATCTTCGTCTCGAGGCGGTGTGGCCTCCAGCGTTCCCCAAATGGCCATTACACATCCCAACCAAGGCATTTAGTAATGCCTGCCGACTTGCTGGTAGGGGTGTGTGTGTGTGTGTGTGTGGCTTGAAGTTGGCACACGGCTTCGGGTCTGCGGAGTTCTGACTTTGGGGTCAGCTTTGGCATCAAAACCAACCAGAGTCTCCCGTTCGCCCGTTGCTCAGCAAAACCGCTGCGACTGCAGTTCCGAACTCGAGGTGGTGACTTGGAGCGACCGCTCTGAGATAGGCAGTATGTCTCAGCATGTTGCATGACGAACATGATTAGCTCAGAAGGCCGTCAAAAGCACTGACAGACTTGGACGACTCATGCCCGCACACGCAATCCAGCGAGAGAAGCCAAAGTGTCAGGCTCCAGTGCCCAAACTAGATGCAGACATGCCACCGCTGCAACTCCTGAATGATGAGGTTCGCCTGGCTCTGCATCTTGTGATGGAGCGACTTCGGCTGTCAATCCGAACCGACGAACATGGGCAGTGTGTTTATAGGCATGCTCAACCCCCACCTGAACCTCTCACGGCAAAGCCTTTGCAACACGTGTAGCACAGCAAAGCCTGACACATGTGAAACAAGAAACAGTCGGAAGCAAGTGTATCCCGAACACCGAACCCCAAGCAGATGCCGAAGCACTGCACCCGGAGAGCCCCGTAGCCAACCAGGTTCACCAGCGCACACACCATTTACAGCTATTTTCGTGCCTCCTTCACCAAAGGCATCACCATCATCAGCTGCTCCTGTGCGGCAGGCGCTCTTGCAGGATAAGAGCTAAAAAGCAGCCCCAATCGAGCAGCCTCCAGTCGCTGCATGGCCAACTCGTGCTGGCGGTGGCCTGAAAACTGCTAGAAGCTAGAACCTGTGGTGACAAAAAAACACCGATGACCTCGTCATTACCGGCGCTACAGATCGCTCATGCTTTGCACAGCGCTGCTACGTGCCGCGACCGCCTCCTCGAATACAATCTCAGGCGTCTTTGGGCTGGGAATCGGGCACTAATCGGGAAGTGGGCATGCGTGTGTTCGGAATGCGCTGCTGGGAAGCTGGAAGAGCAAGTGCAGCTAAAAGTAGAAAGCGTTCAGTTCGGTGCGGCGATGTCGAAAACAACGGCGACAACGATGAGTCTGTGGAGTTAGCATCATCATCACCATCATCGTTATACTATGCCACAAGGCCGAACGGACCGATCCGGGCCGCCACCTTCTTCCTCAGCTGCTGCCTTTTTGGCCTTCTTTTCGAGCTCCTGGAAGCAGATTCTGGAAGCTCGTGCAAGGTGAGGGTAAGTAAGTCGTCCGACGCTGTGGCTAGGCATCTGAGCGATAGGAGGTATTGAGCGAAGAGTTGAAGGTTGTTACGTAACGTGAGGCTTCGGACGTGACAGTTCGTTTGTGTGTGGGTATACTCCAAGTAAGTCGTGAACCCGAGCAATTTACCGATGCCGCCGTCGTCAGCACCGGGGCTGCTTCTTGAACTGCAGGCTCCTTCTGTACTAAGGACTAAGGGATAATTCTCGCGCAGTTGGGGGTGGCAGACCCGCAAATGTCTTGCTCTGGTGGCCGTCAGTGCGAGCCTCAATCTTGTGCTGAGCAGCCTCCTCTGCTTTCTTCTGCCGCCTCGCGGTGAAAGCAAAAGCGATGTCGCCAGCTCGCGAACTGAACCTGGGGCCCTGGCTCCTCAAACTCATTCTGCAGCTTCGCAAGTTCCTGAGGTTCTCTGGTAAAGGGCACGCTGGTTGTCTGCAAGAGGCTGGCATGCCATTAGAACTTTGTGGCAACAACTTCTTTAGGCTTTTGCTCACTGCCTCACACAAAAACCGTGGCCCAGGCCTCAGCATGAAGGCGAGCCTCCGTGGGGTCAGAGATGGAAAGGGGGGGGGAAGGGGGGGGGGGAGGGGGCTCGGCTCTTCCCTCGGAGGGAAAACTCACGAAGTGGCGGGGCTCCCCAAAGCCAGCGCCAAGTCAGCCATAAAAAACGATTCGAGGCAAGTGTAAATAGCTTGTCATATTGTCCCACATAGCGAGCTTCTTGAAGAACCACACCATCAACCTCTGCTAAAACGGAATCTCGACACCATCTCGGCGGCCTGCTCCGCTGCTTGGGCCTGTTCGCTGGCCTCTGCAGCCTGCCGTTGCTGCATCTCCTGGCCCGGTCGACGGCGGAATGTCAGACAGCTTGCAAATCAGATGGGTCTGCATTCAATCATCATCGACTCGATGGGGACTCGCTTGAAATAGCTTGAAGTCTAAGTCCTACTAGTAACATCAAGCAAGTAGGGGCCCAGACCAAACTACGCGGTCCGGCATTTTGACGTCAGATTTGAATCTAGAGTGGGTTGGACTCATTTGGGGCTAGGGAACATATGGATTCTTCAGAGAAGAGCACATTGCAGAGAGCATGCCTGCTTTTATTTTGGCTATGTTCCGACGCACAAAGCTTCAGCTTCCTAGACACGCTTCGCTGCTACGGCGCCCACAAAAGGCGCCTCCTCCCACTGCTTCTGCTTCGTCTCCATCTGCGCTCGGAACCTCGGGGGCGGAGGTTCACCAGCCCAGCCCAGTGCTCGACGGAGGGACGGAGGGACGTGGCGCCGTGGCGCCCTCCCTGCTGTCCCTGTCGCTGCCCTCTTTTGCTCGGGCCCGGGCTCAGCTTCCCGCTGCTTCATCAAAGCGTCCGCCTCTGCCTGGACGCTGGACGGGCACCCAGCGGGCAGAGCGGGGCATCTGTGTCCATGTGTCCATGAGTCTTCTCCATCTCTGCGAAGTCGATGATGCTCTTGCGGAGCTAGTGTGGGGTCATCATGTGATAGTTTGCACTGGGCCCGGTGTCCTACTTGAGCGGGATGCAGCATGTGTCCCACTAAAGGCAGATGAAGAAAGTGGAATCTGTGAGAGGCCGGAACGATCTCGACCATTCAGGACAAGGGCAATGTACTGTTGGTGGCAACGTGCAACGAGGTCCAGTGAGGAACTCCGCTCAGCCTTCTAGTGGTCTAACATCTTAGCTGGAAGTTCGCCTTTTTTTTCACCTCTTTGGGGGTCGAGACTGGCTTGAGCTTGCAGGATGACTCGGCCGCTGTTGAAAACTGCGACTGCTTCTCTCCGCCCCTTCCAGCGGAGGTCTTGTTAAAGGCTTGATCACTCCATCTAGCCAGATTCCCTCCTACCAGAAGTGCCATGCACAGCCGAACCCGATCCGGAGCTCTGCGTACAAAAGGGCCGCTTCCCGCTCCCTGTCGCACCTTGGCCTTCTCCTTGGCCTCTTCTGCCTCTCGGGCCTTGCGCTCCAGCTCCTCCGCGAGCTGTCGAGAGGCCTCGAAGCTCCGAAAATGCAGCCTCAAGCGCTGTCTTCACATCACTCTGGCGCCTTCAGCTCCTCCTCTGTTGGCCCTGTGACCTCGCCCTGCTGCAGCTCCTTCCCGCAGCGATTCGATGGCCAGCAGAGGCGGAGGAGATGAAAGACGTGTACAAAAAAGAAAGAGAGGGAAAGATCTTCTCCTTGCGTGCAGCGGCATAGCTCACTTGCCCGGAGTTGATGAGCTCCGTGACCTTGCCCTGGCCAAGGTATTCTGCAGGGTGAGACTTGGGGACGCTTTTTATTGCATCTCGTTTGAACATGTTGCGATGGGCGAGGCTTGACACACCTTCCCAGAGACAACTTGCGACTTCTATACTTCGTCTTACCGTGCTCGTAGGCTGAATATCACGATTACGGGTAAGCCTCTTGCCAGTAGTATGTTGATCAGCCCTGGCATTTCAAGTGATTGTGCCGGCAACTGCTGCCGTCACTTCCTTTGCATGCAAATATATGAACCACAGTTGACACGATGCACATGTCACTGCACTATTCCTTTCTGTGATGATTACGACGATCACTATTCTTATCATTTTGGGTCCAACTCTTACAAACTTTTGAACTGACTTGTAACGAAACACTGCGAGATTGAACATCCCTGTGAGTATTGCGTTGGTCATGCTTGTTTTGCTTGCCACGCTTCCTGCTTGCTAGTTTTCCTGATCTCCGGCTTTTGCCCCCTCCCCCCTACCGGCACATACATTAAGACCTGCCAACCCGCAATCATGACATGAACTCAGCATACTACTGGAAACACCGAGTCCCTACGACTACTGCTAGCTCGGGCAAGAAGACGTGGCTTTGTCAAAAAGGGGCACGCTTGCTGTCCTGCTGTAGTTGAGATCTTGTGGCAGGACCATTAGAAGTAGTACCATGACCAAGGAAATTTGCTAAATGATGATACTCGGAATTGTCTTTCCTGGTGCCACCGTGGCTGTGACTCTGACTGTTGATGCGATGGCGATGTTGTAATTGGTAATGGCGACGACTATGATGATATTGAGCGTGCCATCATCACATTGATTTGGTAAGTGTAGTAGCCAAAGCAGAGCAGGTACGAGCAGCAGCAGCAGCTGCAACGGAAATGCGATGAGAAAGCCAGCCACAAGTCAACTGTCTTCAAAAATGATAAGCAACTGCCGGAAATGGCTTATGTAGAGTAGGCAGCGTGGGAGTCATGATGGTCATAGAATGTTTGCAACAGTTGGGCCCAGAGAAATGTAGGCAGAAAAGAGCAGGAAGCGCCTTGCTCGGCTCTACGAAGACAAAGATGCACCTCGGCTTGTGGGGTTTGGAGTTTGGACAGGCTAGACTTTACAAGCCGTAAACTCCTCGCTTCCTGCTGGCGAGGAGCTGTCCAAAGGCCACGCGATCGCCGTGCGAGAGGGAAACTGGGCACTGCAATGTGTCGGACGCGACTAGTAGGAGGCTGGAAATTTCGGTTTCAGCTCCGGCTCGGACGGCGACCTGGTACGCCGGGCTGCAGCGCCGTGCCGTTCACAAAGCTGGTGCCGGCAGCCTCAGAGGCGCAAAGCTCGGCAGCAGCGCCGGGCAGCAGCGGTGGCGTGAAGCGAAGAGACACGCGCGGAAAAAAAGCACAGACACCGTCTCCGCCGGATCCCCGTTGGCGCGACGCCTCGGGGTCCGTCGCTGTCAGCGTCACCGCGCCGGCCTTGTTCTCGACGAGGGCGTGCTCCTCCAAACGAAACAAAGGGGCGCACGGTCTTCTTCAACAAAGAAAGCACACGCAGCGAGCAGCGGTTACAACCCCGTCCCCCCACCTGGTGGATGCCAGGTACTTGCAGTGCAACTTCTGGCCTTGCTGCGATGCTCGTGGCAGAATCTCTGACCCAGATTTTTTTCATCAAAGTGGGCCCAAGCAGAGTTCTCTTGGTCGCCGGCTGATTGGCGTCGCCATCCTCCTGGCTTCCGCGGCCAACGCGAGTGATGCCCTCCTGTGAGAAGCAAAGAGCTATTCGCCTGCTCAATTTGCGAGAAACAAGAGAGCCTTGAAGGCAAACTTCAGCTTCGCCGTGAGGAGGAGGTCCTGCCAGAAGTGGAGTCCACTTCAAAGGCGGGAAAGGCTCAAATTGGGAAGCAAAACCCAAAGCGTTGGTGCATGCCGAAAGCCCTGCCACGTGTGAGGCTTTCATCCGTTCCTCGTTGAGGTTGGCGATGTGCGGAAGCTTCGTGTCGGAAGATTTCTCTTTCTTGGCACCAGCCTGGCTCTCTGTAGCTGTTTTGGTGGCTCTGGCAGATTCCAGCGGTCTCCTGTAGTTCCTGTGAAAAAAGCTACAGCAACCACCACTTGGGCTTTTCAGCTCAGGCGAAGGAACCATTAGGTTGAGGAGAGGCGGGAATGAAGATATGCAGCGTGTAGGGTTATGCTTCACACCCTGCCGCGGGCCTTTTGTGCTTCCGACAGTCGCTCCGCGAAGCTCTTTTGCATCTCCATCAATGCCTTTCTGTGGCACATTCGGGTGAATCTTGGGGCTTGCTCTTTGTTCTGAATGTCTGATGTTCGTGGTGGCGCCATGGGTTGGGACCAAGCTTGCAGACGTAGGAGTACGGGAGTTAAGGCTGGCAGGGATGGAACATCCTGGGATCGTGGTTTGGAGGCTGAGGCACTGAGTCTGTTAGTGAGCACCGCGCCGCAGCATTTTCTTGCTTCATAGGCAACGAACGCCACCCTCTTGGGTGATTTATGCGTTGAGGGTGGATGCTCTAGACGCAGACGGAAGCCATGCCTGCTCTAGTGCCGCGATCTCGGCCTGCTTGTGGAACATATCCTGGCATTCGTGGTGTGTAGCAGAGTTAGAAACCCAAACTCTGCACTTTCCTCACCGTGGGTACATCACAGAACACTGGTTTGTCAATCTGTCTGACAGGGTCTGAGTTGTCACCCTGTGATCCGGTCCAGGTGCTAGTTGTCTACCCGATCTCATGTCGCAGATGCTCCCACATGCAAATCGCGGCCTACAACCTCAGCTCAGCGGGGAGAGCTCCAATCCAAACTGTGGGCTCAAGCCAACGTGCTGGGCCTCGCTCTCGCCTTCCTTTGGAGACCTGGCTGGCAACTGCAGTTCAACACCGTCAACAAGTACAGTGCAATCACTGTACAAGAAACGATTGGCTTACAAATGTAGCAGATACATCAGCCGGTTAGCACCAAAAAACCGAAATGTTAACATGCCTTCTAGCCAAGAAATCAAGGGCACCCAACGTTTTGGGATCATTTCTTATTTCGGGTGGTTTCCAGGTCCTAACCCTAGGGCACGGAAGGAGCCCACATAAGGAATGTAGAGAGCTGCGTTTCTTATTTTGGGTGTTTTCCCAGCCCTAAGCCTAGGGCAGACGGCAGGAGCCAAAATGTGAAATGTGGAGGGCTTGGCGTAGCTCCGCAACTATCTAGCGTCAGCTGGCGTGCCATGAATTTCTGGCAGTTGCATTTAGACACCAAAGATTAAAGTGTACTACAATGGTTAAGGCCCTTGGCTCAGTTGACGGACTTACATGGGCTCGAGCCCATGCTAAGAAATGGCTAAGAAATGAAGGGTGCCCAACGATCCTCAGCGAGGAGACGACCCTACAATGGACTGAAGATATGAGAACCAGGAGGTGCTGCCCGCTGCCAACCATATTCCGCAGCTTCTCGTTCTCCTCTCGCAACTGTCGGATGAGCTTGTCCTGACAAAGCGCTGCTTAGCCTGCTATCGGGCTCTCAATTGGATGGAACGTGGGAGGCTGGTCCCCTTCTTGCAATGCTTGCAGCAGGGCACTGGAACATCGAACCACGCTTTTCAGCACTCTCTGGCCTGAGGGTTCTCGTTGATGCTCGCTGTGTTCTTGATGCGCTTGGCACCTGAACGGACACGTCTGCGACGGATGCAGTAGACTCATATCAGACTTGGGTCGGAGCTTCATACAAAAAACATCGTCGTGCCTACACAGCACGTGCACTCGGGCCGCAGCGGTCGGCATAGCGCAAAGTGGACAGCGTCTCTTCGTAGTTGGACCTTTGCATTTGCCCAGTCCAGATCGAAGGAGAAGGGAGGCACATGGCCACAACGAGCAGAGCACAAAACACAATCCAACAGATCGCAAACACAATCCATCCTGATCCCAGCTTGCTCTGTTCTAATTCAACCTGCGGAGATCCCAAGGAGCAAACGATGCCGGCGAGATCGCACCTCGGAACATCGGGGTGCGATCGAGACTTGCAGCCTGAAGGGCTCTTGGAGCTACAAAACAACTTCCGAGGAGCCGTACATACATCCGCACGACATGCAATGGCTCGTCCGTTGGGAGAAGTGATGCAGTATGGCATGAAAGGTGGTGCATACTTCTTTCTATCCGATCCAAGACGCTGTTCTGAACTTGAAAATGCTGCGAGGCATGTGGTCGTCGAAATTTGCGACAGTATTAGTTGTGACTTGTTCTTGACTTTAAATGTTGGCTAATTTCTTGACCATGTATGCTGCCCCCCCCCCCACCCCCACCCGTTTTCCGAGGCGAGTGCAGATCATGACGGTCTTGCTTGAACCGCCTGAGGTGCGCAATGCAGAGACAGATTCGAAACGCCAGCGTCTGCAAGTAGTCCGAGGTTGAGGCCCAAGGCGTTCTGCAGCAACCTCGTCAGCTTCGAGTCACGGTACGGGACGACTGCCTCAGAGACCCGTGCAGCAGACCAGGTTACTCTCGTTAATCAGAAATCCAGCAAACGGAAGCCAAGGCACATTGGCCTTCGCCTTGCCCATGGCCTGGATGCTTCAGGGCTTCAGTCTATACTGACGTCTCTTGGAAGCTCCGAGGAAGCGGACAAGAATCGAGTTCTTGAAGCTACAGCTCCGAAGCTCTCGCACTCGCGGTCCTTGTCCGCCAACTTCTCGATCACATTGCCGAGGGCCGACCTTCTGCCGCTTTCGGACCAAGAAGTAGAAACCTAGAAACCTTCGGAACGGCTTTCCGTATCTGAAGCAGGAACGCCCTACATAGGGTTTGATGTGGCATCTGCCTTTCGTCTCTTCACCGTGATCAGATCTTTGCATGATGTTCAACAGCGAGACCCAGAAGCCCTCTAGAGCAGCCAGAGACGCACGTAAGCCAAGCGGCAGTGATTTGTTGATGGCGCAGCCTTCCTTTAGGCGATCTCCGCTGGCGCCCGTCTGCCCGGCCTGGCATGGGAACCCGCGGAGCGTCTCTGAAGACCCCCTGCACTTCATACCCGGGCCAAAAAGACTGAGGCTGCTCTGCACTTCCAACAGATGTTCCCAGATTCACGCACACACACAAAGATTCATTCTTCAGCGCGCAGCGGGGCTAGCGGAAGCTTGTGATGCTAGGCCCTCTGTTGGCAATCTTGAGATTCAGCGGCTTTCCGGGGTGGCCTTTTCGCTGCCAGCCAAGTCCACCAGATTGATCAAGGACAGCTTCTGGCCTTGCTGGCCGGCAGCCTCCGCGCCAAAAAAAGGCATGTTTCAGCTGCCGCCTTCTCCGCTTGCCCCATGGCTACTCGTTCTGCACAACTCTGCATCCTCACTCAGAAGAAACAGCGACACCTCAGAAAGTTATGATGTGCTAGCACGAACTCTGTGGGCTGAAAATGGATTGGGCTTGACCGGCAGCCTGTGAAACTTGCTTGAATTCAATGGTGAGCACCGTGTGAGCCTCAGTGAAGCACAAACAAGTCATGTTCCAGGCGCATGGCAGCATTCATGGTGAGTTGCTTTCTGTCGGGGTAGTTCCATGGTTTCTGGCACAAGCGGTGCTTGCAACATAGCCAATCTCTGCACAGCTCTGGTCTGCTGACTGGAACAACTCATGCAACAGGTGCAAAGTCTGTAGCTCCAAGATCGTGCACCAAACATATGATTTTGAGATTTACCTTCTGGACTCCGTGCATCTAAACGTTAAACATGTATGCATTTCTAGTTCTTGCTGTCTCTGTCCTGTGACTCTCTCACACATCATACATATACATACACACATATACACATACACACAGACACATACACACTTACACACATACATAACTACCTACCTACCTACCTACCTACCTACCTACCTACCTAAATACATACATACAGACATGACATACATACATGAATACATACATACATACATACATACATACATGACATAATGACATACATACATACATACATACATACATACATGACATAATGACATACATAGATACATACATACATACATACATACATGACATAATGACATACATACATTCATACATACATAGATACATACATACATACATACATACGGAATCCGCTCAGGATTCAAAGCATCGTGCCCCAACACAGACCATCTGTTGAGAGGTGCGAGTAAATTGCTTCTGGCATCTAGAGACTTCAGAGCCTTGTAGGGACTAGACCGGGGCGCCGTGTTTAGCAAGGTCAATGCACCTCTTCGAAAAGCTGCCCATCAAAGCCCTGGATGCTGTATGAGGCTCGTACCCTGCTGGATGTGGCATTCATCCTCGGCACGTGTGTCACGCAAGCACACAATGCTAGACTACAGTCCGGGATCTTACCATCATCGACAACTTTTTCCGGATCCAGTACGATTGAGGCAGACGGCGAGGCCTGCCGAGAGTCCGCGCTCATCCCGTAATGTGCTCTGAGACACACGCACACAGACAAAGCACACACAAGGCCCCTCTAGGAGCAAAACACGTCCACGTCGAGACGACGGGATATGGGTTTTGCGCGTGCGCAAGAACACGATGTGGGGCGATGCACTGAAAAAGCACGGAAAAAGCGTTACGGGGGCAGCACTGCACTGGGCCTATGAGGCCGGCGCAGGGTGGAACCCACGGTCCGGTTCTCCGTGCCCTCCTCCACCACAGCCTCCCATAGACATGAAAACAAAAAGAGAATCGCTCGTTACCGAAACGTTACAAGGCATCACAGAGATACCGGCCAGATTGTAATTTCACCGTTCAAACCGCAGGGGCAGACGACAAAGCAATATCCGCTTCGAGATGCCGAGTTGCCCGTCTAATCAGAACGTGCCCTGTCTTATATCTGAAGAGATGTAGGCTAAACATCGCCACAAACTGGATTGGCTCGACATGGCTCGACATCCCCTGGATGATGAGGGTGGAATTTAGCAAGTTGTCGTAGATAATCATTTTCCCCGGATCTGGTCTGGAAGATCGTCTGGCATAGCGGTGTCTTCGGCTCGAGACAATGGCAAGGGCAACGGCCTCGATAGAGGAGTACGAGTCCACGGCTCTTCTGGAGATGCCCGCGATGAAGATGCCCAACCTCACGGTGAGGGTAGTTCTCCAAATTACGGTCCCCTGGAAGGTCCCGCAAATGCTACGGCACTCTTGTAGAAAGGACCCTAAGAAGGACCCTAATCTAGAGAACCAGCCATGAGTTTTCCATTGGAGTCCACTCGGCAACACATCGTGGACGCTTGCCATGCGCTTGACCTGTGTCTAAGCACATCAGAACTGCCAAGTACTCGGACTGCCTTCGAGGCTCCAACACCGACATCATTTTGCAAGATGCCTACTGCAGCACGCGTCGCAAAAAAACACCCCTGATGTTTGCCGAGCTTTGCCGAGGGCGGCGCTGCTCTGACTCACGAATCTCCAAGCCTGCGAGAGCAGCAGCATCAACGTCTTCAGAGAGGTCTCTAAGGCGCACCCTGGGTGGCGGTTGAATTCGGACCGCCTTTCTTGGGGCGCTCCCTGGGTGGCACCAGGAGGTCCTCCGTGCCAGTTCCGGAAACCCTCAACTCGCGCCACTTTGCACTGATACACTGATACACAGGAATCTCTTCTGTCGAAGTCTAAGCCACAGCAACATCGCCCTGTCTCCTGCACTTGCTCATTGTAGATTTCGACCATCGACCTGGGGGTGTCCGTAGGATTCACAGCTCTTCCAACTCGGCAAGACTGAACCGGAACGGCAGCTAGAAGGCCCTGTGCACGCGAGCTGAGATTCCTGCACCATTACCTCGTAGGTCAGATTCGCATCTGTGTTGGCCTCAGGCTTGTTGTTCAGAAGCCTGCTCTCAACGAGACTTTCCCTCCTCAGCTCCTGGTGCAGTGGCAGAACTCAGTATCCAGAGCCCCACATCTACAGTTTTTGCCATTCTGTTTGAAACCACCCAACACCTTGGGACGTGCTTACCCTGCAGCTGCAGAGATGAAGTTCTCAGGATTGAGCCAGCGCCTGCCGAATCTAGAGTTCTAGAGCTCGTGCCGGGCTTCAGGAGGGAGGGCTCCAGAAGCTGATGGATTCTGGGTGGCAGGCGCCGATTCTCTTGAAAATCTCTTCGCACGAGATGGGCACGATGCCCTGCGCGATGGAGCCACATGGTGAGTGTGAGAAGCAGACCCCAATCGCAGACCTCGGTACTGCACGTCCGGGCTTCAGTCCCCGTGCATCTTGGATTTTGGTCCTGGTCCCAACATGTCCCAACCTTGTTGGCACCGTAGCCCACCATGGAGTAGCTCTTGCCAGCTCCCGTCTGACCTGCCGGCTTCAAGTCCAGCCTATTTACTACTTTGCTAGAAAGATGCATCCCCTGTCGGAGCTTCCCCGTCGCAGTCTGGGGCAGCGGCCATAGGCAAACAAGCAGCAGTGGTACCCTTCCCACGCCTAAGCTTCGGCAGGGCAGCGCGCTTTGAATGCTTGCCGTTGGTCTATGCCCTATGCGGGTCCAGCCAAGCAAAAACATCCGCGACTCCAACTAGGCGAGTTATTGCCCGAATTTAGGGTCGCCTACACGTGCAGATGGATGCTTGTAGAAAAGCCAATCATCCTTTACAAATACCTCGGAACTCCGGATAATTCCCATTGGCCGGGCTGCGCTGTCCAGAATGCGTCGACCAAACGTGTCGAAAACAAGCTGCTGATCAGCATACCTCGAAGGATGGCTGCTGTAGCAAAACAAGGCTTAAGCATGACACGAGGCTGGCCCGATATTTTGGTGAAGGTGTTGATGGCAAACAGCGGACTTGTCGGTTCAGCCGGGACTTGTCAGGCGAATTCTCTCAAAGATCCACTCAAGCCACTTCTCCTCTGGGACTCCGAACCGGCTTCCGGGCCCTGGGTAGCAGTAGCCCTTAGCATCCACCTCGAAGCCATCGTGACCTCAGCGAAGCATGGCACATCATCGAGCCTAGGCGCCAACAAGCAGGACCCCCCCCCTTCCCTTCCCCCTTGTGACGTGGCAGCAAAGGCATCGACTCCAGAAGGAAGCATCGAACGTGAACTTCTTTGGCTCCTGCGACCAGAATGCAGGCTATGCAGGCTCATGTCTCACAGAGCCCAGGGAAAAAGAAGGAAACCATTGGAGATCTTTGGCGACGTCTTGATCACGGGAAGCCGCGTCCCTGATCCCTCCGGAGTGGTGTCAGACCTACCTGGCTTGCTGAACAGTCTGCCTTGTTCTTCCCGGCTTCTGCTACCTCTGGCGGAACCTGCCTGGGCTTCAAGGTCTTGCAAGAAGGCTGCATTTGAGGGCCTTAAGGTCCTAGTGTCCTGGGGAGACTGAAAGGCAGACCACTCATTCATAGCTGCACGTCACTAGCTACCGGCTGGTTCACGAACGCGACAGGCCATCAACAAAAGCAAGACTTTGTAGCTGGCTTGCACCGCTTCGGGGTCGTGAATCAAGCTCAAGAGCCTTCTTAAACGCAGTCTCAGAACTTGCGACTTGCAACCCAGCCGCAAGATTGTAGTCGGGCCATCCACTTCGACGCAGAGCTGAGCAGAAGGGAAAGATCAGTTGGATGCAGCGACGAGGAAAAGTGCACGATGATTCTTACTTGAGTTCGCTTCAACGTACCATCGAGCGATTTTGAGCTGAGCTGAATAGAGCTCTTCTCACTGCCTGCCTGGCCTGCGCATTCAATGCACGCTCTCGATCGTTGAAGGGTCTGATCCGAACCCCAACTGCCACTGAGCACTCCTGCCAGCCACCGGACCGCACGTCCAAACGAACGTACTGGCAAATGTCTTTTTGGACGTGTCTTACAGCAGTCCTCTGCCATGTCGGCGCTGCGGCTATCCGTCTAGTCGGCAGTTGCAACCACACGAATCCTGAGTCCGCATCGTCCCAAACTGAAGCCCTCGCAAGAAGAAGTTCCTCTGGCCCTTAAGAGACAGGGGGAGACTGCATGATGCAGCCCGGCAGCCGAAGCGTATTTCGCCTCCTCATCGCCAGTGCATCACCTCACATGCGATTGGGGAATGCGATGTAGGAATTATAGTGCGCGACCCGACACCGCAATCTTCCCCTTTGCAGAGATGCAAGCAAGGCCCTCAGGTCTTTACGGTGCCTTGGGACAACATAGAGGCTCTCAACATGTTTGTTGGTGTGTAGGGCTTGGGACCGGGGTCCGAAATGTATGAAATCATGATTTCGAGCCGTTGCCACAATTCGCGAGGCCCCGTTATCAAGAAAGGCATCTGCTCGCTGGGAATCGCGGCCGAGGTTTTTTCTAGTACGATAGTCCTTACAGCAAGCTTGCACGGCTTAAGAAAGGGCTTGTATGACGGGTTCTGAAAGTGCTCATATGGGGCTTGGGAGCGCGCAGCCCCCGCCATTTGCGAACAAAACGCCTGCATCATAAGTTCTAAAAGGCTCACATGGGTTCTCAAGGCTCGTATGGCCTTCAAGCTGGCCCTGGCACGGCTTTAAAAAATGGGAGCCGCATTTGCAAACACAATGCCCGCACGATGAGTCCTAAAAACGCCTGCATCATGGGGTTTCTCAACGCTCGTGTCGGTTCTGATGGCACGATATTCCGCAAAGCTTGCACTTGCACGGCTTAAAAAAGCGGCGGGGTCGGAGCGCAGCCCCCCCCCCCCCCATTTGCAAACACACTTAAAACATTATGCTCGGAAAGGCACATCAAAAACAAATGAAAGGATCAACAACAAATTACCTCTCTGAGACAGCGAAGACATACGGCTTCTCCTTCTTCTTTTGTCGGAACTCAGAGGCGTTTCCTTTGTTCGTTACAAGATGCTTTCGTTCAATATTGCTTTGCGAAGACGTACGGCTTCTCCTTGTTGTTGCTTGTAGGAGGTTTGAAGGGAGTTTCAGTTGAAGGCACTCACTTGTTTGGACGCTTAGCAATGTCTCTCTCGTAGCAATGATACAAATTGTGCAATAGTCGTAATCGTGATGATAATCGAAGCGGCAGCAGTAGCTGTAAGAACATCAGTAGTAATCTAGTGATAATCGTACTAGTTGTAACAGTAGTGATGATAGTAATGACAGCGATGATACAAACTACAGTAATCATAGCAACAATAGTAATGATAACGTAATAGCAATGATCATACGTTGAAACAACAGAAATACTATTGATGAGAGGAATAATGAGTTATAGGTATGGAATGTACAATAGCGAAGGAAGCTACGAAGCCAAGAAGACGCGAAGCCAACAACCCAGGACGCTATGAAGCCACAAGGCCAAGAAGCCAGTAAGCCAACGGACCATAGCGCCACGAAAGCATGTATCCACGAAGTCAAGAAGCCAAAAAGCCAGGAAGGAGCAGTCCGGAGCAAGCAACAAAGCGCTCGTTTGTTTTTTATTCTTCGCAAGTTTTGTGTGATCCTTCGCTCACTTTTTATGGGGGGATGGCAGCGTGCAGGCGCCAGGGTTCGGGGCAGGGTCGGTGTCGCTTACGGGAGAAAGGATGAGAAGCCCAGATCCGCGCTGCCTCAACAACTACCAGAAAACTGGGGCAAGCTCGCCACTCGCGGCCAGAGGCTGAACATGCCTGAGGAGCCGCAGAAGCCCATGCGGGGATCAGAAAATCCTTTCCATGCCTCTTACGGGTTATTTTTTGAGCCCGTGGAGGGCGCCTTTCGACCCCGGGCCAAGCACGGGGACGGGAGCATCGCAGACCTTGCATGCGCACCGGGAGCAAAAAGGCCCCGCGGACCGGGTCACGAACCTGCGAGGTGGATTTCACAACCGCCGAAAATGTTTGCAGCGTTTTTCCGGACCTTCCCTCGACCTGCGGGGGTCGCTTTCGAACCCGCCAAAAAATGCTTGCAGCTGGGTTCGTTTCGGGCTCCTCATGCCTGCACAAGGCCTGCAGACCCCCCCCAATACGAACCTCGGGCGGCTCGGTCTACGTGGAGGTTAAAAAGGCCTCCATCTCGACATGCCACTCCTGATGTGCACACTACCCTAGACTGCCAGAGAAACCCTCCGTCCGGACGGGGTGAGGGCATAACAAAAACCCTTACCTGGGTTCATACAACGGGAAGCAGCACCGAGCCTCAAGCATTGCGGATGCCGCCCGCTTAATTGCAAATGAGCCAAAGCAGCGGGACCAAGGTTCGACATCCGGTGAAGCTTGCCGTGCAAGGCTTCCAGGACGGCGCGACCAGAAAGGACAGTTCACTCGACGAAAGCAGCTCCGACCAGCGACAAGTGCAGCATCCGACTTGCTGAGGCATTTGAAGCCGATCTTAGACACAACAGAAAAATATGCGATTTGAGCCTTTTGACATCTGTCATGCCATCGAACGGTCTGGCGAGTCGTCGTCTCTCCGTGGCAGATGTGCTGCTAACCTGAGCCGTTACCGATGGAACGCAGTCGCACTAGGCACGTCCCCAGTTTCCACAAGCACCAAAAGCACGAACTAAGTGCTCCTTCGACCGGATACCGAAGTCCTTCTCCATATCGTGAGAGCTGCGACCCTGTCCAGAGCCGGCCCCGTGAGATCCAGGCGCATTGTCTGAGCTCATAGGCCGCACCTGCGAACCCAAAGTGTCGAGTCTCCAATGCCCGAGCCCAGGTAGATTCATAAGCAAGTACAAAAATGCACATACATACATACATACATACATACATACATACATACATACACACATACATACACGTACGTACGTATGTACACATACATACACACACACACACACTCACTCACTCTTACACGTACATGCATGCACCCAAACAGCTTTCTTAGAACGCCGGTGCGCTGGTAATCGCGTATTCATGCATGGCCTGTCAGTGTACCCGTGCCGGCAGTTCTCCTTCCAACAAAGAGCAATGGATCACCTAGATTTTCTACACCGTGGCTGTGGCCTTTTGCCCTTCTTTTGCCCTGGCCTCGCCGAGGCTCCGGTTCATCTGGTTCAGCTGCGTTCGGGCCTCATTTTGGGGCCATCGCTGTCTTCTGTGCTTTGAATCCATGCAAGGGTCTGGAGGGGGGGGAGAACTTGGAGGTGATCGGTTTCTAAAAGCAGTGAGCTGAAACTTTGCTTGGCTGGGCAAACAGCGAATGAAGATTTCGGCAGCTGGTGCCGAGGAACTTGAAGCTGGCACTGTGCTTGTCGTTTGGTTGCCCGACGGCGGAACTGCACAAGCACCAGTCTGGAAGGAAGAATGCCACGGAAGCAGTTAAGTACCCTCCTGCACCCAGCTCCCGTTCGTTCAGGATTCTAGCAAACACAAAATTGGCCATGCAGCCCCAGGTGCCGAAAGCCCACTGCAAACTGTGGCAACTGAACGAATGCCGCTGGTGCCCTCGACGGTGCCCTTCTCCTGACAGAGAGGTGGCGTTCTCCAGAGTTGCGGCTCACTGCTGGACCAACTGAGAAGCCGCGCCTACTGAACTCAACTGCAAGACCACTCGCTCGCGGCTTCCCAGCAGATGTACTTTGGAGGAGCCCAGCCTTCTCAATCCGATCCACCGTTATGTTGTAAAGCTCCCGCAGCTCGGGGTCCATGACCAAACTGCACAACATGTGCAACAAAGCAATACTATGCAAGACTGCAGAGTTTGGAATATGTGCAGGCGAGATCTGCTTGATGGCATGAGCTCCTACTGCGCTAGCTGACATCCCGGTAGCATGTCATCCTGCGCTGACCCCTCCGCTACGTTCACTGCGACGGGAAACCAGCATGAGACTCAACAGTGCATCAAGTTCGGAAGACTCTTCGTTCCAGTCGCGCCTGAGCTGATTCAGGAGGCACTGTGACGAGTAGTGCTTTCCGGCCTCGGTGACCCCGAACCCAGAGAATGAACTGTTTGCCCAGCCTCACGGTTCGTAGTTTTTGAGGGCTCAAGACTGTGCAAAGCAACACCTGTAGGATCTAAGTAGCTGTGTGGACAGAGAGAAGCTACTTTCGGATGTGTCCATGCAATGAAAATTGTACGAGTGGTACCCACGGAGTGTCAAGAAACGGGAAATGCATGTTGCACTGCAAAGGTGACTACTGCATGTGGAATGCACAGTGTCTCAACTGGAGGACAGCAAGTGCGTGCACGGATGCAGACATTTATCTCACGAAAGAAGCTGCGACTGGCCGTTGCTTGCAAGGAGAAGGCCTAGTCTTCCAGGGCCCGTGCATACATCGACAGCGGCAGGGCAGACGACTGCACGTGATGCAGGGGAGCTTTCACTTCCGCTTCTTCTGTCTCAGCCTCGCAGGGAGGTGCGGTTGACAGCTCAGGTAGCGGCGGGGTCACATGAAGCTTGATTAAACACAGAAATAGATCAGAACCTTGCGAGGTCAGGATGAGGAATCGGAACCCAAGCTGATTCAGGCAAACCTAGTGTCACGAGGAGTACAGCCCTGTACTGCCCATACCTCTGCGTCAACCACGCGAACACGGGTCGTTGGGAATGATGGGTGTCGGGCAGTCCGAGCAGGCCTTTGCCAGAACTGCACGATTGCGGGAACCCAGGCACCTTGACTTTGGGCGTCATCAGCGGCTTTAGCTCCTCGGACCTCATTGCCACTTTTCGTCAAGCATTCGGGCGATTAGGAGGACATACAGTACTACGGCGTGGCCGGTGGGTTGTGCCAGGATTTTCTTAACGGAAATGCTTGCGTAGCGTCCAGATGTGTTTGTTTCCCTTTTGACTGTAGGAGGGTGCGAGCAGGATACCCGTGCTGATGCTTGCAGTTCATTCAAAAGAGTGCTTAAGCAACGCTCGACACCCGTGGCCAAAAACACTACTGCCAAATCCAAGCAGAGTGCGACCTGCGTCGCTGATGGTGCAGACTCTACTGTCACATTCTTAGCGTGTATGCCGGCCCGCCACCCAGCTCGGCTGTCATCCAACTACGGGGAGCTTAGGCTCAACGGCCGGGCTCTGCAAGGGACCGACTCGGCCAAGGATTTTTGAAACATGGCTTTCCGCTTTGATGACTACTGAGGCACTGGCATATCCTGCTTGCTGACCTTGCATGCTGCACTGCCACAGACAGCTCTTCGGAGGCTTCGGTGTCTAGTGTACAAGCTGTGGCAGGTGATCCAGAAAACTATACAGCCCTTGTGAAGGTAGCTTCTTGGATTGTCGGCGCTCAATCACGCCACTACGGTCTCGGGGTGCCGAAGGCCAAGGCCACACCAAGCCCAAAAGCACCCTGTCGGGGCCAGGGCAGAAGGGGGCAAGGAGATGTAGAAGACGGCCATGGCGAAGGCAAAGAGCGCTGCCACAGTGTAAGGCAGCGGCCTCGAAAAAACATGACCGCCAAAGCCACAAGATGGTTGCGATGTTGATGGTCCAAGTGCTACTACTGCGATTGCTACGACGACGGCTCCGACTTCTGCGACTGTGACAAACACTACGACGATTACGACCACTACTTCTTCTGCTACAGCTACTGCTCATGCTGCGACAGCACAACAAACAGCACCGCCATGACAACTGCAGCCCCCGTTACCCCTAGACGAGAGAACGGCGACGACGTGCTGCTGGCAGGCATTGAAGAGCATGTGTAAGGAGAAACATACCTCCAGAGATCCCCCGGACATGTTGCACCTGCCGATGTAGTACAGCATCCCGCCAACCTCAGGCACCGAACTTACGCAAGTGAGAGCTTGGCCTTTACTAAACTCACTTGAGGCTTTGGGCGGGAAGTTCTTGCGGCCAAAAACCAAAGCCATAGTACAACGCAGAACTTTTTGTGGCAACAGGCGGCAAGAGGGGAGGCTAGATCGGGCCACCGAAGCTGAATACATCGAGCAATGCGATGTGCGATGGGTCATGAACTCAAAACTGCAAAGCTATCGTGGGAGAACGAAAGAAAACGCCTGCCTCCAAACAAAAAAAAAGCGAGAAAGACCGCATGAGGGGAAAGAGACAATGTTTGAAGCCAGGCAGCGGCTGGCGCAGCCGTGCCTGCCATGCCGTCCAAGGCGTTTTTGAGACCTTTGGCGCTTAAAGCTCTTAGCATTTCCGGGAGTTGAAAGCGCCTTTGCAGTTCGCCTGGGCCCGCAAAATCCTCTGAATTGCGTAGCTGCCCAGTCGCACAGCACCCTTCCATTCCCACGGACGCGGCATGGCAGGACTCCCGTTTCCGAGGCGAAGGCCCAGCATTGTTCCCAGAAGATGTCGCGGGCAGTTTTGGCTCACGAGACCTGAGCAGTGGGACCAGGAGGCACCGACAAGCCGGGGTCATAATTACACTGGTAGAGTTTTGTCGAGGACAGCTTGAAGGCTTGAAGCATTGCAAGATAAGCTTCAATACACAGGCTCGAAGAACTCCCTTCAATTGACAGGCAAACGATTGTGTGTGTGTAGTACTAGCGGCAATCCAAAGGTTCCACAACCGTTCAGTGTCATTACTGGCAGTCCTTCTTCTTTCAGTCAGTAGTCTGCTTCAAGGGTCGCCACATACAAACTTCTCCAACATGCTCAGGCACTCGACAGTTGCACCTTTTTGCTCCGGCTGCAGCTGCGTGCGATGTGAAGGAATCTACCTCTTCTTGCCTTGACTCTCGGAACCCGTAGCCTAGTGCCTGTAAACCCTCCGAAGCCAAGACCCAGCATGAACCAGCGCTCACACAGGCCCAGGAGTTCCCTGGCGCCGGTGCTCAGGCGCAACTCAGCCTCGGAAGCCTGTTCAAGACGTGTCACAGACGGGGACACCTAAGCACCGCAAGACGTGATTTTCGGCATAAGCCCAAGACCCCTCAAGAGCGTGAGCGACTAGAAACTCGATTCGGGCTCTACCCATACTCTGCCACCCCTGTGCTTGCCTTAGGCATCCTTGGCCGTGAGCTCTTGTAGAATTCGAACCCGGGTCCTTGGCGAAGCAGAAATCTCTGGAGGCAGAGGTCTCATGCCTAGGAAAGGCCAGGTCACATCAGCCAGTCCTTCTGGTCTGGCTTCATGACAACGTCTTGCCTAGCAGCGCAGTGATCCCGAGCTCAACTTCCGGTCAGTGCCGAGGTGCATCCGGGCAAGACGCTGCAGCTCCTTGGGAGAAAGCGATCTTTCTCGGGGGGACACCGGGGTCACTCTTTCAGGTATAGGATCTCGACCAACAACAACAACAACGTGCGACACTCTGAAAGTTCACAATAGGTTCCAAGCGCACGCAAAACTTGCCAAATAGCCACGGCGCACTTTTTCGCTGGTCTTCTGAAGCATTCCGTTGCTTCTCAATGAAGAACTGCTCCTTCTTTGTCAAATGCAGCTTCTGACTTGCAACCTGCCCTGGCCTGGCCGCAGGCTGCTGCAAGTTCAAGGATTTTACAGAGATGCCCTTTGCCTGTGTGTCTGGAATCCAGTCCCAGTCCTTGAAGCTACAGCCGTCCAAAGTCTGAGAGTTGCAGCCGCCCTGCGCTCTGAGACGGTCCCTCATGGACTTCTTCCCAACGTAGGGACTTCTGCTTTGACTGGAACATTTTTTAGGGGTGTCGTTCGTGGTGGGGGGGATTTCAGAAGGCGATTCGAGTCGACAGCCAATGCAACAACAGCCGTGCAGGTCTTCAAGAACCCTCCACAAACGCATCTGGATCTCCGTGTCGCAACCTCACGTGTGGCCTTATTCTCAGTGTGGTCCTGCCGATACTGTGTCGACTACACTCGAAGAAATCTGAAACGTTAGTGCTAGTAGAGCCTAGGAATGCTGTTGGCACTCCGGAGCCATCCATCCGAATGGCACGCCTTTGCAGGTACATCTCCGGCAAAGAGCGGATTCTGCCTTTCGGGAGCTATGTCCTCGCACACAGCAAGTAGCTTGCCTACAAAGGTAGTGGGCCGAGATGTGGCAACGCAATGGCGCTTAGAATCGTTTGAATACCGAGCACACCGCGGCCTACAACAGAAGAAGCTGCCTCTAAATTGGTCGAATTCACCGACGAGGTATTGCGGAGAGATGCACACCTAGTCTCCACCAAATTCGATCCTGCCTCTTCTCATGATCGCAACTGGAGTGCATGAGTTCACTTGCAGCTGGTCCTCCTCATCTGGTGCTCCCAAATAGTTGGGGAAAAGCCGCCTCCAGCACCAAAACCCTGGAAACCCTGAACTCAAAGGACTTTGACTCCTTCGACTTATGCCTTCTGAGCATCAGATGGCCCGGGCCGGGTTCTTGGCGGATGCAAGAGAAGCCACACGAACCCACACCCCTATTCCCTCAACACGATTCGAGGCTGAAGGTGTTATAGTCCCATGGGGATAAAGCGGGGCAGGTTTGAGCTTCAGTTTTTCAAGGACATGATACCCTTCTGAACAGGACTTGCCAAAGCGCCTGCCTGGCCCACTTTCCAGCTTCTTTTGCTGCCTGAGGGGCGCTCTGGTGGTATCCCTTTTGTGTCTGATGCCTGCTGATCTTACGACAATTTCACAGAATGGGTATCTCGGGTGCAAGCAATGCAGCAGATGCACGGTATCTTTAGCAGCGGACTCGCATGCAATGCGTTTGGAAGGTTGCCCTTGATGACGACACTTAGACTCAGGCCATACGATGCCACTACGAGCAGTGCCTCTCGTTTCTCGTCGTCGGTATGCTTTTCCCAGTAGGTATGTACAATAGTGGCTATGTGTATACGGCGACAAAGACCTCCACAGATGACCGAGCCTGAACCACCTTGTCCCTGGCTTTGCGCACCTTGGCTGGCAAGGCTACGCCCCGCCGGATGATGTACTTCGTTTGGCAAGGGGGGCTCAGGCCACCGAGGCGTGGACCACTGGCATCACAGGGCATTTCGAGGTCTCGCCGTCCTGTTTGTAGCACCACTGACGGGACTGAAACTCCAGTGACTCTAGTGACCCAGTCAAGGCAGCGGAGCATCTGCAAAGCGGGACTCTCTTGCTGTAGGCCCGCGTTCCGAAGTCGCAAAGCCCGCTGCAGGGGATGTTTCAGTACGGTTCGATGGCTGTCCTCGGACTGCTCCTGCGTCGCTTCGCAGGCCTCCTCTGCCTGTGGAAGATGCGAGGCGGCAACTCACTGCAACAGCAGAACCTCGATGGCCACGCAAACCGTGCTAGATGCTACAGTAGAGATTAACCTTTCATTTGCTTTCAATTGACTTTCAGACGCCTCCAAGACACCAGGGGACGTTTCTGTCGAGTCTATTTGAGGCCAAAGCGGATCCCTTTCAAGGAGGCTCTCGGGGTTCCAATCGTTACGAACATCGACAGAAGGCCGTTGAAGCCCGAGAACCACCGCATGCCAGTGCTGTTGAAATGCACTTGAGATCTTACAGCGAAAAAAAGCAGAGGCCCTGAAGCTCGGCCGGGACCCGCCAAGAGAGAGCACTAAAAGAGGACTCCGCGGCGGGCACTCCGGGCCTGGGCCTCCTCGGGAGCCTCGTCGAGCTGGTCGCCCAGGCGCCCGAGTTTCGACACGCCGGCGTCCTGACATCCCAACGGCTCCGGCTCCGATCTCACTCTTCCCGACCATCTCTGAAGATCCGGGGAGGGACGACCGCAGTACAGTCCTCCCGGTTGACCCACTGGCCGTTCTCCACTTCGATGAAGCCTCCGATCACGATATGTACACGGCATCTATGCTTCAAACATTTGCAGGAGAACGCCCATGCGGTCTGCAGACGAAGGCAGTCAAAACCAGGTCCTTTCAGCAGCGAACTGTTCTGGATGTCCCGGTTGGGGTGGGCATCTGACACGAAAGCGTAGCATTCGCCGGCCATGTTCTGACCTCAACAGAGATCTGTTCTCTGTTCGGCCAAGAGCATTCTGATGGGGTCGGCCGTGGTTTCAGGAGGCCGGAGGTGATGCGAATCACAGACAATGACCAAGGCTCGAAAGGGAAAGGTCATGGGCTTCCTCACAGCATGCGGCCAGAAACTGCTACCCAGCAGCTGAAGGCACTGATCTCGGCTATTCGCCACCTTTGCAAAAAGGAGTGCACACGGCCAGAGAGCCGGAAGATCTGCAAAGCACGAACAGATCTTTATCGCGATCTTGTGGAAGGCTTGAACTGAAAATCGCGGGACTGAACATGCCTAATAATGCCGCTCGTGGAAGTATTGCTATTCACACGGCAGGCATGCTTGTTGTCGAGAATGATTCAGCTAGTGCTTGTAACGTGAGAAACACTTGCGCCGGGGTCTCTCCCTCTGGGAATTTCAATCCGAGACACTTTCGAAAGCGCTGGCAGTAGTACATGAAGTACTGGCCCGAGGCTTGCCTCCAGGAGTCGAGCAATTCCACGGCTTTCAAAGGTAAAAGAATAGCAAAATCCTTTTGGAAGGAACTCCCAAGAAAAAGCATGCCCGCACCAATTCGGCCCAGGCGCCAGTATGTCTCACGACCCTGCCTGGCAGCCATGAGTGTTTTCGCGTCTTACATGCCACCAGCTAGAGTGGAAAGCCGAAGTCTCAGCTCCGAGGAAGTGTGGAAGAGCTATTCGTATGACGCACTGGCTGTAGACTGCACACAAAAAACTGGCAACTAATTACTCTTCGATTGCCAGGGATTGCTGAAGCAGTGTTCGTCGTCTTTCGTAGAAGGATGCTTTTCCTGTGGAACTCGCCCACGCCTGAACCGCCCATTATCAGCAATCCTCTTTCCTTCGGCCCGCTGCAACGTCCTGAAACCCTTGCGGATCCCAGATGCATCTTGAACTCTGCATTTGGACCTTCCAGATACTCCTGACAAAGTGCGTCACACAATCACGTGTTCCGAGGGGCGCCATCAACGAACACTCTCAAGACGGAGCAACAACAGGAACTTGCATGAAACTTCAGGTTCTGCGGAAGCTGCGCAGAGTCGTAAGCGTTCCTCGTTGAGGCTCTCGCGCTTGAAGCCATCAAGCCTTGAGATCGCAGCTGGCAGGCTTGGGGTTCCAGGCCCTTTTTGTAGGCTAGTCCGGTTAAACCGAATTCCATCCCAAAATGGGGTATTCTGACACCAGTCTGTGCCAGCACAGTGCTTTTTTTCGCTCACCGCCTCTCAGCTGCCACCCGAAGCCACCAACTTTGTCTCTGTTGGGTGAAGAGGAGCTGATGCGAAGCTGATCTGCACCCAAAGAGCACAGGGAAGAAGAGCCACGAATACAACGACCCCCCGACGTATCCAACAGCGACGTCGTGACATGGCCTCTGCAACCAAGACGCGCAATGGTTCGGAGCTGCGCGCTCTCTTCCCAGGACAGGTCGTTTGGCCAAGCGGGGATCTTGTATTCCTCGGGACGTGGCCCATCTTACGGTCAGGCTCCCCGACAGCAGAATCACAAAAGAGGTCATGTCACGGTCATCCTTTAAGTTTATAAGTCATATCTGCTTCCAGCAGTATGAGCGTACCAGTCTAGCGCTGGGAAAGTAGCACAGCTGCCAAGTTGGTGCATGCTTCACGTACAGGTCCAGGACCCAACAAGAAGCCCCCTTAACTCTACGAATCTTGCCGGGTAGCTGAAGCTGAAACCCACCCCAATCCACAAACTTACGGGTCGCAACCTTCGATCCAGAAAGAAGATACTCAACGCTCGACAGAGCCATAAACAGAAACGGTTGCACTGGGTCAATACTCGTTTTAAGTGACAGTGATAGAGGCACTTGAAGAAAGAGTGCATCGTCGAGACACCTTTGGAAAAGATCCGCTGCCGAAGCCTGGCACGTTTCGTCCGGCCATTTCATGCAGGTCTTTATATATGTTCGAGGTGAGACTTTCTTTCGGCAGGGTTATGGGCAAGAGGGTGTAACCCCCCTTGCTCGAGGTGAGACTCTCTCTCTTGCTTGCTTGCTTGCTTGCTGGGGGTTTGGGGTCAATGACCCCCGGCCCGAAGGCCAACCCCTCAACGGAGAGTCTCTCTCTCTCTCTCTCTCTCTCTCTCTCTCTCTCTTTCTTTCTTTCTGCAGGGCATAGGGGTNNAGGCCCGCCCTACCACCCATTGTGTTTCTCTCTCTCTCTCTCTCTCTCTCTCTCTCTCTCTCTCTGAATCTGCAGCTGTATTGATGTACCCGAAACGACGAGGCCTATTAACTGCTTCTCATGTTCCATGCGCCCTTGCAGGCAGGCAACTCTCAGGCAAGAAGTGGAGTCATGAATAGCACGCTCTTGGTAGTGGCCCGATTGAGCACCGGAAATGGGCAGACTCTTGCGGGCTTCGAACTTCCGCTTGGGAGCCCTTGCACCACTGGCTGGGACGTGCCTAAAGCTGGGAAGCCCTTTTCAGATCAGAAAGAGTCGTGCAGGTCGTTGGACAATTTGGATAAACAGGCTATGGTTTCGTCATCCGACGTTCTTGCAGTAGTCTGAATGAAATGTAAGTCTTGATTGAACAGACCATGTTTCCATCCGCCGACAACCCCCTTGGAGTAGTGTGATAAGAACAGCAGCGTGAACTGAGGATCTAGGTTCCTTTGCCATGCGGCCCTTCGGGCAGAAGGCAGCATAGGCAGGCGTCAGAAGAAGGCCGAAGCAAAGTCGGATCATGGTGGCTTAGCTATCCTGTGGTTTCGTTGATGCTGGGTTGAGAGCTTGTCGCGAGCGAAGGCTGGGCTATTCTGTCAGCGGAGTGCCAGCGTAGGTACGTCGGACAGACGGGCTCAGGTGTGCCAAGAAGCTAACCTTCGGACCAGGTACAGCGGGTAAAGTCTTTCGGGGATGCTTGATCCTGAACCTTGAAGACGAGCGGGCAGGGAGTGCAAGGCCAAGCGGTCCGAAGATGCCGTGTCAGTGTCATGGTCATGCCACTGGGTGCAGGTCAGGAAGCACGGCGACTGGGACCGGCACCCATAAAGCCGAGCCCAACCATCGTGGAAAAAAGGCCCACCGTCGCTGCAACCTCGGAGGCTCAGTGGGCTAGGAGAAGACTTTTCAGGCAGGGCCATGGAACTGGGAGAAAAACGCGTCCCAGATGCAATGCAATCCACCAAGCTTCTTTGTGGGTGCCTGGTTCGCCTCTTCTTCAGCCCCCCCCCTCTTCAGGGCCTAGCTCGTCTAAAACTTGCCAAAAAAGACTGGGACCTCTCAGCACCCTGCGTAGATGTATGGCACCCACTTGCACCCCTTCAGCGCGATCAAGAAGAGCAAGGCCTTCGAGCGAAAGAGGAGACCAAAGCTGGCAAGTCCTCTAGAAACATCAACTAGTTTGCTGGGACGCCGGCGCTGGCAGAACCCAAGCAGCCACAGGCGCACGCTATTCGCGCCCCCACATAGGAAATGAACCTGTCAGGCTGCGGGGTTTGGGAGCATAAAGGGTTCTGCAAGTCTTCCAAAAAGGCTTATGCCGAAGCGTCCCCGGGCTTTCCTGGCACAGTTGGCTCCGAGCGGAGCATCGGAGCCCAGCAACAAGACAAAACCTACTCCCAGCAGTGGCAAGTACGGCCTTTTGTTTGCTTTTCTCTTGCTTCAGTCCCTTTTTGTCCCTTGCCTGTCTGTATCAGTAGCTGCCTGTCCCTTATAACCTTGCTGCAAGGCCCTTCTTCCTTTCTTTGGCTGTCGGCCTTCCTGCGCTTTTGGCCCGGTCGTCTGCTCCGCTGCCCGCGGATGAGAGAAATGACTCTGCGGAAGTGGCGCGCAGAGTGTGTCTGTCTCTACAGACGCTGGTCGATGCCTACCGGAGCTGCTACAGTGGCTCTGTAGGGAGCTGAAGCTGGGAGATGCTCCGAGGCTGAGCCGAGGACATGGGAATCACCGGAGACCACATCAAGGTCGAAGCGTTCGACACCTCGTGTCAGCACGGCATCATCCCCCCAACAGGGCCATGCGGAGTCGAAGCTCTGGGTGCCAGGGCCATGAAGAACCAACCAAACTCGGTCTGTCCAAAGAAGTAGCGCTCCTGGCGCCCAGAAGCGCGAGCTCTTTAAAAAGGAGGGCGCTTTGCACTCTCCCCTTCCCAGGACTTCCCGTGTCCGAACCTTCAAAAACAGCGGCTCGGGGCCCTCACCTCAGTGGTGTCTTCTGCTGTTTTCTGATTCGGTAAAGATCTCTTGGAGGCTGCACGAGGCTTGAAAGAGATCTGCAAGAACGGTCCTTCCGAAGCTACGGACCTGCAACTGGCTCAATGCCGTGCGAAAGAGCTGGAGCACGTGTGCCGGAGAGAGATACAAGGATACTGTGGTCTTGAGGCCGGAGCTGACACCCAAGGCAAAGCTGAAGCCGAAGGATGCCTGCAGGTACCCGGAGCTATGACTTCTGGACGACCAAGTACAAAATGGTCTCTACTGGCGGGACCCACACTCTCCTGCTCAAGTCATGAAGTGCGGCTCCCGCAAGGCTGAGATGATTTAGACATGCGTCGAAATGCAGGCATTTCATCCGACAACGAAGCCCCAGCAGTCTCCGACTACTTCGATGCTGAAGTGGACACTTCCGAAGCTAGGCGAGACGTGCGGGGGTGCAGCCGGGGTACCCCCAGCAGGTAGCACACACCCCCATGGAACAGCACCTCAGAGTCCAGGGTTGAAGCAATCTGGAAGCTTCCTTTCGAACTCCGGGCTTGTTCGTGATCACTGCATGTCATTTGGCAGTGGGTTCCATGTTCCTGTCCCATCGTTTTCTCGGATGGGGCCTGTCCAGTTCAAGGGGTCCAACCATTTGCCGATAGGGCTTCATCAAGTGAGCAGCAGTTGCATAAGACAGGCGGATACGGTTTGTACAGAGGCGCATGGACCCTTGTTGGTAGGGCGCTGCTTCTCGGCTTCACAAAAGACCTGCAACAGGGTATGGGACACAGCCCCTCCGGGATGAAACCAAAGGACCTCTGAAACAGAAGCAGTCAGGCTATCCCTTCTGAACGGTCTCGAGTGCCATCGTTTTGCAACGGCATTTGCGTACGGATGCCATCTCTCTTGACCCCATTCGCCAATAGGCAAACAAAGATGAATAGCGAAGTCATCGGATTGACAACGCTTCCCTAACAAACCGACAACCGCGTGTCATAACGAGCAGCCTGACAATAGCCACGCACTAGTTCGCTCCAAGGGCCACATGGCAGAGGTGGACGTAGGACCGAGCCCCACTCCAGTGCCAAAGTGGTAGCTTTAGCCTCCGAGTACCGTCGATCTCCAGACTGCTCCATCACCTCAATCCTACGCCGTCCCACGAGTGCCCGGTCGAGGCACAGCAAGGTAGTGCTCCCCTGGAATGCGACCTGGCTGAAGAAGGCGCAAAGATGGTCACAGGGCCTGAGATTCAACAACAACATCAGATAACAATCAATTCAACTTCCTTCCAAAGTTGGCATTCTACGCCTTCTAGAACTGGACAGCAGCTTCAAGCGGCTGCTCTCGCCCCGAGAAAGCAGTTGCAGAACATGCAGCATGGACCGTAGGATGTGCATGCCATCACCACCACTCCTGTTACACTACAGCTCTCAATTCGACAAAAGTCCGAAGGTCACGCGATGCTCTTGCCTTGTCCACTTTTGGAGAGGTCTGACCTCCACAGGTGCACATTCCACTTTCCGTGTTCTGCGCAGACCCTGATTCCCGGCAATTTTCATGTCTCATGTTGCGGAGGCTGGAAACCCTACTTTTCCTTCTTCCCTTCCTGACTCGTGGCCCAGCTGTGCCTGGAGCGCTGAATGCTCAGCGGTGTGGATCCACATGCCTGCAAGTTGGGGCCACTTTCAAGCTCCAGCCGACCCCAAGCTGCGCCGAAGCGGCGCCTCGTCAGGGAGCGACCTGGCCAAAGCGCCGTGAAGAAAAAGGAACGCGAACGCGTTTTATATGAGGGGAGCATCGTCGAAAAGGTGGCTTGGTAAGCTCCTGGCTGCGAGTAGTTCTCCCAGAGCAGGGATCCCAAAAAAAGGCAAAGCAAGTTGATGCCTCTGCCAAAACTTCTCAGTGCAAGTGGCAACAACCGAAAGCGGTTTAAAGCGTTTCGATCCGAGGCCCAGTCAGGCGAAGCCTCGGCAGAAGGCCGGAAAGCCGTAGCCTCGGCCCGCTTTCTTCGGAGAGAAGCTGCCCGCGGAAGCGGCAGCGGAGCAGCGAAACTCGGTTCCCAGAGAGCCCAATACCCCCTTAATTAAGGAAAAGACCTTAAATCATAATATTCAAGGCCCCCAGTAAAACTCAAAGGTATATAGGAATATATACCTTAAAACAATATACTATTAAGGCCCCTATAAAAACTCAAAGGTGTGTTGGGCTCTCTGGGTTCCCTGGGCTCCCCGGGCCCTGGAAGCTGTGCGCGA
>CAJNJA010036475.1:0-20975 GCA_905231915.1 Symbiodinium necroappetens
TTAGGGTCTAGGGTTTCAGGGTTTGGGGTTTAGGGGTACTTGGGGGCACAGTCGAAGGTAGTTGCGGGGTCGACTCTGAACCTTGTACACCATACCCAACACCCTGAACCCTAAACTCTATCTTGGACCATTTGGGGCCTATAGGCTTCTGGCTTAGATTCGGTCAGACGCCCTAAACGCTAAGCCCTAAACCCTATACCCTAAGCCCTAAGCCCTAAACCCAAAGCCCTAAGTGTCAGGCTCTACCTGCTTCGAGGTTTCGGACTTTGTTCGCGAGAGGCTTAGGATCCCACCTCAGCTGACTGCGCGATTTCTTGGGTGCTAGGGATCAGGAGTTTAGTAGTTTAGGGTTTAGGGATTAGGAGTTTAGTAGTTTAGGGTCTAGGGTTTAGAGTTTAGGGATTAGGAGTTTAGTAGTTTAGGGTTTAGGGTTTGGGTTCCTGGCCTCAGGTGTTCAACTTGCGTGGAATCGACATGCTGAACCGTCGTAGGATGAGCAAGTAAGAAAGACTTGAGGTGGAGAGGTCTCGAGCCCTGGGGTTCAGAACCCTAAACCCCCAACTCTAAACCTAAACCGGTTTATATAGGGCTTATAGGGGTTTAGGGTTTAGGGGTTTAGGGTGTAGAATGTAGAGTGTAGGGTGTAGGGTGATGGGTTTAGGACCTAGACCAAGACACTGCAAGACACACCCGAAGCCCGTCGCATGTGCGCTCTAACGTTGCCTCGCTTGTTGAGTTCGACGATGTCGTCGCCGCCACCGATGAACTCGCCCTTGATGAAGCCCTGCTTCTAATCGGTGTCGCTCAAGGCTCAAAAAGGCTTCTATTCAGTCTCAGGCTGCTTCTTGCAAACCTTAAACCCTGAACCCTCTTCGGCCCTATTCGGGCTTAGGCTGCACATTTCAGGACAGCCCCGAACCCCTAAACCCCCATTCATTGAAGTACGAAACCCCGAACGGCAGGCTGAGCCTTGCAATTCAAGCTTCCACACCCCCGAACCGAAGCCGGAACGGCACGGGGCGCCAGTTGCCCAAACCGCAGTTTACTGGTTTAGGCATGTGACGGGGTTGAGATTTACGGTGTAGGATTCAAGTAGGAGTGCAGGGGTTCATGGTTTAGGGTTTCAGACTGCGGGGGTTTCAGGGCTTGTAGCTTTTGGGCTCTTTCGTATTAGAACTTGATGGTCTAGGGTTTAGGGGTGTTAGGGTTTAGGGTTTCGGGGGGTTAGCAGCTCACCAGGAAAACCATCCTAGATCGAAGTATGCGCACACATGCCTCAGGGAACCCCCTAAATCCTAAACCCTAAACCTCCTAATTTAAATGCTAAGACCGACATCCTCCGGCGCCGAAGGCAAGAACTCCAACATAACCGGCAAGCCTTTGTTGTTTTCCCCGAAACTCTAAACCCCCAAACCCCTGATCCCGGTGTTGCTTAGAAACTTCCTTGTCCAGATCGGGGGCTTCGCGAATTCATATGGGGTCTCCAACTTTAGGAGGTTGGCTGTGGGAGTGTGTGCTTAGGATTGTCAAGAACTAGCGAAAATCCTTATCCTCGATTCACAATGTAATTTATAGGGGTGTAGGGGTTGGAGCTTGGACTCAACAGTAGTCTGGCGTTAATATCGAGACGAGGGCTACGGGGTGAGTCTGTGAGTCTATTATGACTAATTATGAGTATCGCTCTATAGTGACCATAAAGGGATAACATCACTACTTGGTCCCTAAACGGCCCTAAACCCTAAACGCTAAACCCTAAACCGGCCTAAACCTTAAACCCTAAACCCTAAACTCTAAACCCTAAACTCTAAATCCTAAACTCTAAACCCTAAACTCTAAAACCCTATATCCCACCCCATCAGCCGACCACAACCCTGCAAGTCTACCCGACGCCTCTAAGCCCCGACAGGCTCGACCCAAAACCAGCATAGCGTAACCCAAAACCCTAGACCCTACCTGTGACCCCAAACCCTACAAAACAGGAGGTCATGAGTTATGACCCCTTAATTCGAGAGTAGAACCCATAAACAACGGTAGGTTTTTGGATCCCCAGGTAAACCTTGGACCCTAAACCTAAAAACCGTAAACCTTGAACCGCAAACTCTAAATCCTGGAGGTCCTAACTTGCTTTCCTAGGGCAGAGAGGGCCAACCTCGAGGATCTTTTGGGGACCCATCCCATCCCCCCAAAAGCCTAGGGGTTTTGGGTTTTGGGGTCTACTAAGTGGCCAAATTCGCCAGCACTGCAGTGTGTGTCCTTGCTGTCGGCTGGGAGCGCAGGCCACGTTTCACGATGGCATTTAAATTAACTGCAGACTGCTGGCTGGGCGGTTGGCCAGGTACGGCCTTGCTTGTTATTCCTGACCACCAGCGGGCTGCCCAAAGCTCGGTCGTGCCCAATTTCCTTTGCAGATCTGGCACGTGGATCTTCAGCATGTACTGCCCATGAAATTACTGCAAAAACTCCGACTCTTTCCACACCCATTCGATTCGCACCCACATGACCTCAACCACGACGTGGAAAAAAGCGCGTGTGGGCATCCACATCAGGTATTCGACCAAGTTGTGAAAAGCATACTTGAGATGCTTTGGGACTTTCTGGGCGGCGCCAGCACCACGTCCTCGCCCTCGTGCCCGGCTGCCACGCTGGCGCCCCTGTCCAGCAGCATTGCCGCCGCGACCTCTGCCCCTTTGCGGGTACCACATGGGATTTACAGGGTTTAGGGTTCAAAAAGTCTACTAAGTCAACACGAAAACCCAATACCCAAATCCCAAAACAGTAGCCCAGGGCCGGCAAATCAGCTGCGCCTTCGGCACACTTTTCCCGGCATTCGTCTTGGCCTCATGTCGCAAAAGACCTAGACATCCTACACGCTCCTATACCAGACACGCGATATTGAAGACCCGACACATTACTCTTCGGGGAATCCGGAAAGGAACCCTTAGAGAATCAACTCATTTATGCCTCAAACGCGTGGAATATGCACTCTCGTCCCTGGTTTAGGGTCAAAAGTTTAGGGCTTAATGCAGATTCCTAGTCCCAGACCCTGAATTGGCCCTGTGAGCCACTAGAAAGGAGCCTCGAGAATTAACAACGAAACTTATTGTCCGCAAAACCCTAAACCTTAAACCCTACTTGTCTTGACGGCCCCCCCACCCGGCCCTAGGCCCTAATCGCGTGCTCGGTAGAATGATTCAGACATGAAGCACACACCGCCACATACCCATTTGTGCGATAACAACAGACGTCGGTCCGTGCAGGTACCAAGCCTTGTAAGCCCAGGCCTTAATCTGATTGTAGTTCCCCTTAGTGGCTTAGGTGTAGGATCCTATAAGGCCCAAGAAGGAACTACCATGGAGCCTATGGGTTAGCCTAACGGTGTTCAGTACCAAAAAGGGGCCCTTGCAACCTTCGGCTCCCAGAGAGCCCAATACCCCTTAATTACGGAATATACCCTAAATCATAATATTAAGGCCCCTAAAATTTAAGGGATGGAGGGTCAGGGATTCCTTAATTAAGGGGTATTGGGCTCTCTGGGCTTTTCGTTGCCTATGTTACCGGCTTTCGTCTAAAGAAAGCGGCCGGGCCTGGGGCTGAGGTCCAGGCGTAGGCATGCACAAATTGGTCAAGGGTTTGGGGTTTAGGGGTTTAGGGTTTAGGGGTTAGGGGTTTTAGGGCTTGAGGGTTTAGGGTTAAGGGGTTTAGGGCCTGTCGCTGGGTTGGGACCGAAGATTAAGATACCGGTCTCAAGCCGCAGTCCAAACAACCCCAGCCCCTTCGTCCCAATCTCTTCTTGGGCTCCCAACAGCCAGGTACTCCTGAAATGACATGGGGTCCTCCACGTTCGGCTTCTTGTCCTTGGCTGTGCGCAGTCTTCTTATCCCTTGCCGCTACGAACTTCTTGACTTCAAGGCTCACACTAACTCAGAGGGTCCATGTGCAGTATACACTTTCGCCATATGAAATAGCACGACATCAAGAGCATAGCAGAGTAACCACCGAAGGACCTGGGTCCACAGTGTGAGCCTGTAAACAGCAAGCCCTCGACTAAAGCCCTGCGACAGCACCACCCCCTGGACCCCCGCGAAGATCCTCATATCCCTAATAGAAAGAGCCTGCTGGTGGCGGAAATTGCACGGTGGATCACTGCTTCATCACCACCATGTCGTGATGGAGACCCCCACTAAACCCTAAACCCTTAGATACCCTAAAACCCTAAACCCCCAAACCCCTAAACCCCGAAAACCCCTAAACCCCCAAAGCCCTAAACTGTAAACCCGTTGTTGTGTGGACGACGTCCCTCGGCCACAAGCCTATCAATGTGACCCATAGCTTAGCCACTCTTAGAGCACGAATCTCCCAACCTTCGGCGATGATATTTAGGCCTTTGAACTTTGAACCCTAAACCGCGAAATCTCATCCGTAGGCCTCAAAACTTCCACTCCGAAAATGCACTCGTCCAAGAGGCGGCATTTTCAAGCTCCTTCCAGATGCATATCTTCGGAGTAAGGTGCAAGGCACAGCAATGTGGGCGGCAAGCAACTAGTAGTGTTTCGGGATGTTTAGGTGTATGGGCTCCATGTCCTTTGCAGGCTCAATGCGGAACAGGATCATATCACTCCAGCCAAACCCTAAACCCTAAATCGATACCCTAAACCCAAACCATAATTGAGATTTTTAGGGTCAAGCCTCTCTCTGCTACCATCAACATCGCGGGAGAAAGCGACTGCCGGTGCTGTTCTCTGCCTAAGCCCTGAACCGTGCTACTACTGATGCCAAGGTAGCATGACCCGAGCAACCCGCTTCCCTGTGTGGGCTTCGGTTCCAAAGCGCCCATATCAACCTCAGAGAGTACACAAAACGACACCTCAGCTAACCTGACATAAAGTATGGAAAGATGACAGCTAAACTACGAATACGATTTGGGGGAAGAGGCTTGAAAAGCCTTCATGCTACAAACATCTGAGGGAAGCGACTAATGGCTTCTACCCATAGGCCCCTAAGTAGTTCCTGTTTGTGGTTTATACTTAGAATCCTATAAAGTAATCCCAAAAAGGAACTTCTATAGGTAGGGTGATGTTGATGATTGGCAACCCTGCGTACATGGCAAACCTTCTAAAACTCACGGGTCCCTCTTAGTGGGAGTTAGGATTGGGCGGACCCTTGGGGTTATAGACCCTCTCAATAAGGTCTCTTTTAAGAGAGCCAGAAGTAGGGTTCAGAAGGGTCCCCCTTAAGGGGTCTCCCAAATACTACTTAGGAATTAGTAGGTAACTCGCTACACCCATAAACTCCCCCGGGTATGTACCTAGCATCCCTGTGCCCCTAAACCCTGCATCATCGGGACCCTTAGTGGGGCAAGGGGGAGGCCCAGGTATGTACCCCTAAATCCTATACATCATCGGGACCCTTACGGGGGGGTAGGGGCGAGGGCGGTAGGGGACTATACTTCATTATCCCTAAGGGTCCAAGTACCCATTATTTAAGGACTTTGGGGCCTTTTTGGGTACCTAAAGCCATAAATATCGACTACTTGGACCCTTAGGGTATTAGTTTAGGTCCTTATTTGCGGATCTTGAGGCTCCCTACCCTCCTCCCCCCTGCCCCCCTAAGGGTCAAGATGACCAAAGCCCCTAAACCCTAAACGCTAGGCCCTAAACCCTACACTAAAACCCCTAAACCCTAGAACTCTAAACCCTAAACCCTAAGCCCTAAACCCTACCCTACAACCCCTAAACCCTCGAAATGCTTGCTGGCCTTGACCAGATACTTTGCGTCGATACTGGACAATGCATCTTTGGCCTCCACAGAAGCAACGTGTCACTGGTTAAGGCTTAGGCCCCTAAGTAGTTCCTTTTTGGGATTACCTTATAGGATTCTACATCTAAACCATAAAAGGAACTTAGGGTTTCATGGCTTAGGGTGCAGGGTTTAGGGGTTGAGGGTTTAGGGTTTAGGAGTTGAGGGTTTAGGGGTTGAGGGTTTAGGAGTTGAGGGTTTAGGGGTGTAGGGTTTAGGGGTTGAGGGTTTAGGGTTTAGGAGTTGAGGGTTTAGGGTTTAGGGGTTGAGGGTTTAGGGCTTAGGAGTTGAGGGCTTAGGGTTTAGGGGTTGAGGGTGCAGGGTTTGGGGGAGTCACATCTGGGGTGTTGGGATGGCTTTGAACGTGAGGGCTTTCTGGCTCCAGGGCTTGAGGTTCAGTTTTTCATGTCCCGGGCGGGCTGCTTTAAGGGTTTAGGGGTTTAGGGTTTAGGGTTTAGGGTTGCTGAGAGGGAAGAAATATAATCTGGACGCCCCTTCTCCAGAAGCATCACAGTACAAGATCGACATTTCATCGATCTCCCCTTCAGCATGAAGCAACATATGCCCCATGCAAAGCGACCACGCGCTTCGTCAAAGGTGTCTTTTGGTCTGCATTTCATGCGTGATTTGTGTGCTTCTGCGCAGTGGATATAATTTAGCCATGCATATAATCACTACGGCTGATGCTCTAAATCCTCCATTCCCCGTAATAAGGAATATACCATAACTCCCATAGTCTAGGGTCCTTAAGGTAATGCCGGATTTATATCATCAACAGTAGGAATCCCAGAACAACCCTAAACCCTAAACCCTAATCTCATTCTTCCGGCCGCCATCGAAACTCAAGGATATACCTCTGGAAGATCCTTTCTACTCTCAGCAAAAGGATGCCGACTTAAGGATGAGCTCCTGAGTAATGTAGGGGCCTTAGTAATTAGAACATGGTTTTGGGCTCTCTCTCTATCTATCTATCTATCTATCTATCGATCTATCTATCTACATATATATATCTATATATATATACACATACACACACACTATAGTTATAATAAGGACCCCCCAAAAAAACAAACATAAAAAAACATAGAGATAAAATACTAAGGCCCCTATACTAGCAGAAGGACCCTGAGCAATCCCATCTTTGAACAACTCTCTTGGGATACCCCTCAACAAAACTCTAAGCCCAAACGCAGCAATCGTGAACGCTACCTGGACACCAAAGGTACGCAAAATAATGGCCTTTTATAAGTCTTCGGCCATGGTTTTCCCATTTTTTGGGACCCTAAACCCTAAAACCCTAAGCCCTAAAACCCTAAAGGCTAAACCCTAAAGCCGAAACCCCAAACCCTAAGCCCTAAACCCCTAAAACCCGCCGCCCGAGAGCCCCAGAACCCTGAGCCCCAAAGCTCTCAATCCTAGAAAACCTAAGCCCTACTTAAGAGTTGAGGGTTTAGGGTTTAGGATCCCTGCTTGCGAACATCCAAACCGTTGAAGCCGTAACTAATCTTAAACCGAACCTAGCCAAACCCTAACCCCAAAACCCTGAACCCTAAACCCAAAACCGTAAACCCAAAACCTGCGGGACGCTGGAGTTATAGACTGTCGGGTGGAGCGCTGTGCGAAAGCGCCTTCCGGCAAAAGGGGCACCACTCCTTTGAGAAGAGGACCTCGGCAACAGCAAGCGGTAGGTGTTTGCGGGTATTTACATTAGGGTTTAGGGAGGGTTTAGGGGTTTAGGGATTACAGCTCTCGGATCAAACTAACAGGAATACGGTATACCTATAGGTTACCAGCAACCCTCAGCCGTGAATCCTTGCAGCAGGTGAAGGAGGAACCTTGAAGATGTAAACAGCAAAAGGATCCTAACCAAGAGCCTTGCCTGGCAGGATCCTCAGAATGAGGACCGCTGGCTCGAAACAAATTCTAATGTAGGACCCTGATTAAGAAACCCGGGCCCTGTACCCCCAAAATATTAGAATTCATATAAAGAGCCTGAAAATATAAAGACAAACAGGTTTCCTAACCAGGCTCCGACATTCCCTCTTCTTTACTTCAGAAATGCCCCTTCCCTCAGCTCTCGGCACTGCCAGTCCCACACCCCCAGACAGCCGAGTTTGAACATGTCCATACAACAGCATCTTTAGGGTTTAGGGTTTAGGGTTGTTTAAGGGTTTCAGGAAACAACAATAATATGACGATGGCACTGACAGCCGCAATAATCAACATGATAACACTATAATGTAGTGGCGATACAAACTGTCACTGCAGAAGCAATCGTACTACGGTTGATGGTATTAAATCCTGCATTACCCATAATAAGGAATATACCATAATTCCCATATAAGGCAATTAATTCCGGATTTATATCATCAACACTAGACTCTCAAAGGCGTCAGAGATGTTGGCAAACAGAATCCTCTTCGACCCAATGATGGGGAAGTACACAATGACCTCATTAGCCTAAGGGTCTACCTAGCTGCTAGCTACCAGTTAGGGTTTAGGGGTTTAGGGTTTAGGGTTTTAGGGTTTAGGGTTTAGGGTTTAGGGGTAATAGACCCTAAACCCTAAACCCTAAAACAACCGTGGCAAGCACATAAAGGGAACTCCTGGGCGCCACGCTACCGGGTTGCTTTTCAAGAGCTCCTCCACCTGAGGCAAATCAGGCTTCTGGGTTGTGAGACGGACACCCAAAACCCCTAACATAGGGACCTAAATGGTTTAGGGTTTTAAATGGTTTAGGGTTTAGGGTTTAGGGGTGGCCTAAATAATTACCAATACCACTTTGAGGGGGTTCCTTACTATCACTATATTATAGTACAAGATACGCCAAAACCCTTTTCTAACTATGAAGGCGCCTATATTGCCTACAGCAACCAAAGTAGCTACTTAAAAAGCAACATACCGATTGACTTGTTTGGGGTACTTTGGGAAATTGAGCTGCGCCCTAAACCCTAAGCGTACCCAGACCTTGAAACCCCGAACTGGGAACCCCTCAAGCCCTGAAGCCTTACAGAAAGTCATACGTAAAGCCAGTAGGGGTTTAGGGGTTAGGGTGTATACAGGGTTTACCTCAATTTCAATGTTGTTGCCTTCGTCCACTCCGATGTGCGGCGGAACGTTCGGTGCTGCTCCGACGCAAACCTCCCGGTCTGCGTGACTGCAGCTGGTCGGCACCCTGCCAGATTCCAAGAAATGTCTCGCCGCTATCATGGCAGAACATTGATATTGGGGGGGAGAGGAGGGGGGGGGGGCTGTCGTACGTGTGAGACTTTGCTGGGTTTGTGGCTGGCTTCGTTGGCTCACCAGGCCAGCCATGGCTGCCTCTGCATGGAAGCATCGTGGGTGCTGACAAGATGCAAGCTGCACGGACTAGTCTAGCGGGCTCACCTCGGCTTCGCTGACAAGCTCCTTGCTCGTTCGCGGGCGGCCTCATATTCCTCTGTGTCAATGTCGCCCGCTCTGTACAGGGCTTTCATCCGCTTTTGGGCTGAGACTTCTTGTTTCCTCAGCTGAGCTGCTACTCGATCGATCTTCTTTGGGGTCCTCGTAGCGTCAACCTGTCCAAACATGTTGCATGTGGGTGGGTCAACCGCACACGTCGATACACGTGCCTGCACAGTCCCAACAGATCTCTCGACCCCGAAGCCTAGTTGAAAACTCAAACCCCGTTTGCAGGGATCCATTCAGGTTGCTTGCTCTGTGGGTATGTCTGAATCTTGTAATTAAGGGCTGGCGTAGAGTGTAGGGCGATGAGATGCTTGTTGGGTTCATCGACTGATCGTGAACTCATAGGGTTTATAGGTTTAAAGTTTAGGCCTCCATTTATAGAGCTTTGTTTGGCTCTACACTGGCTTCCCTGAGCGCTACCCAGCTATTATGCCCGACACTGACCTTGAAAGCCCAAACCGTAAACATTTGCCGTTGCTGGACAACCTACCTAGGAATACCCGCATGATAAACACAAGGAAGACCTAATAAAGCCCTATATGACCATATCAAAAAACAAAAAAAACAGCACATCTTCGAGAACCCTTGTAGCCCTAAGCCCTATTGAACGAATCCACCACCAGCCTCTCGGCCGGCTGTTTCGATGGCCGCGATGCGCTTGGCCCGGGTGTCAAAGTCCAGGGCCTCCAGTTCTGCACTTTAGGGCTTAGCGTTTAGGGTTTTGCGTTCAGGGTTCATTGCTCTCAGATTCTACAGTTTGACATTCCGGTTTGGAGAAGGTCCCGAAACAAGCGCATCGGTCGAGGCGGGCACGTGTGGTTAAATTCTAGGACGTTATATAATTGTACATGGACTATACAGAAATATTAAGTACCAAATTTTCCGGCGCTTCTATTGCCTAAACTCTGAACACACCCCCCAAAACCCAAAGATCCGAAGACTGAGTGCTGACACGTTAAGCTTTCAAGGCTGAGTTCGTTGTTCAGGTGTAGGCCCTAAACCGGTAGCCCTAAAGACCCAAAACTTTACACCCGAAGCCGTTGCAACCCCCCCCCCCGCCCCTACACACACACAGAGAGACAGACAGAGTTCTCCCCAAGCCCTAAAGCTCTCTCACAGCCTCGATCTGGAAACGATTCTCTTTCGAATATAGCTTTTCACTCCAGCTTCGTGGACTCAGAGTTTCTGAGGTCTAGCTTTAGAACCAGTATTCTACCATTCAAAGTCGGATTCAGGATGTATGCAGAGTTTGCGGAATCTGGGCTTGGGACCCCATGGCAAGCCTTGACTAGACATTCTATCCAACAGACTTCAAAGAGCCGAACCCCCGCCTTGCCATCGTAGTTCGTGGCAGCCTTTTGGGCGTAAGGTTTGGGATAACTTTAGGGTCGAGGTTTAGGGCCTTCAACGCGATGATGTTTTTTTTTCGGATTTTTTGGGCTCTGGTTTTCTTGTGGTGGACCTTCAAGGCCTGTTGCCTCATGTCTTACAAGTCCGCCTCGCACCGATCTACCGCACGAAGCCGACAATCATGTTGAAAGAGTGGGGGGGGTATTGCTCTGCACAACCGTGCAGAGCCTTATATACCGCATGTACTCGCGAGGACCTACGAAATGGTACAGTAGGCCCTGACCTCATAACTGTACAAGGTATCCTTTATCCTAAACCCTAGACTTTGTTTTGGAAGTAAGGGCCCTGACCCGGTACCCTGTATCGCCTAAACCCTAAGCTTGTTGTTTTGAAATTAAAATACATAGCAGGTAATTGGAGCCGCAGGTTGGGCTTGACTCACGCAATGTCTCAAAATCGCACTCGGGCCTGTGCCGCTAAGTTAGTACTCGTATAAAGCACGTCAACCTAAGTCGTAAATTATTAATCGTATACAGTAGCCTTTGAACACCGATAATGCACACCCACAGATCTAAGTATAGGTGCCTAGCCATATATGGCCATCAAAGCACTCCTAAAATGTAGAATCCACCGGTCCCGCAGAAAAAACACACACACACAGACACACTCCAGTTGAAACAAGACAAGGGACAACGTGTCGACTAAAGCTACTTGCGACCCAATGGCATTTGCACTTTTTCACCCAAGTATAAATCACACCTACAGATACCTCAGTCAGACATGGGTTGTTCTCATTGGACATTAAGTTACCCTAAGGGTCCAAGTACCCATTATTTCAGGACTTTGGGGCCTTTTTGGGTACCTAAAGCCATAAATATGGACTACTTGGACCCTTAGGGTTATAAATACCCCGAACTTCGAAGTACGAGCCAAAACCGAAAACAAAACTGAGAGAGATTGCCTCGACAACAGCCGGCAGCATCGTCTCGCGAGAGACGTAGCACATCTCGTAGCCTTGTTATGGTTTGGGAGCGCATTGAGGAGCCTGTGCCGTGAGGGGTGTGCACTGGGCTGTCCGTGTGTGTATGTGCGGTGCGCGCGGTGTGTCGGTACAAAACGCGCAGCTCGTATCGCAATGATCGGCCTGCGTGTGCGTCCGATGCACGGATGGATGTAGGTATGTACAAGTATGCATGCACGAATGTAATTTGTCCATCTCTCGTTTATCTAGACCTGTAGACATGCGTATACAGGCACACAATTCGCACACGCAGGCACACAGACGTACTCTCTTACTCACACGTTTGACTCGTGTTTTCCTTTCCCTTTCAAGAGCCTCAAGGACCGAGTTAACCCTAAGATAGCTTATGCTTCATATCCCACGTAGATACATAAGATGTAGAGCCTCATACTTTAGAAAAGTCGGTTTGTCTTTACTTTGAGGAATGCAGACAGGCAGCCGTCGTAGTCTCTAGCAATGAAGATAAAGAGCGTCCCCAGCTTCTCCTTCGACGCAGGCAGCTTTTGGATTTAGGTTTTCAGGGTTTAAGGTGTAGGGTTTGCTTTAGCTGTGGTGTATTCAAGGAATACAGGGCTTGTCTGGTTTCTGGTGCTTCAGAAGGGCCTGCGATGGCGTACGCACAGAGCCCATGAAGCCAAGTTGGGTATTTTTGGTGCACGTTATTATATGCTAGGGCGTGGCTCATGTTCCTCCGCCCAAAATCCAAAATCCTCAATCCCGCCCCGGACCCCAAGACACCCTCCAAGGAGGTCTCATGTTCCGAACTGTTCCTGACTGTCCATATGTGTCTGACAAAACACGAAAGCCTCAAACCCTAAACCGAAAACACAAAAGTTCCGAGACTTGCGATGTCTGGAGTTTTCAATAGTGGTGCTTCATTTGTGTTTTGGTATATGGAAGCACGAATGTAGACAAAGCAGAACACAGCGGACATTACAACAATAGAAGCGCCCTGTCGAACGCTCGTAACGCCTTTCTACATCCATTACCTGCCCTCGTCAGAGCACATCTGTACGTGCTGAAACCCTAAAGCTTAACCCTAACCCTCCAGGTACCTACTATATAGGGGTCTAGGGGCTCTAGTAACTCTAGTACCCTATATAGTAGGTACCTGGGGGGGGTTCGGGTCAACTTCTTCACTTCGAGCAGAAAGCCCGACAGTGCCGTGCCGCGCGAACCCCAAGGCTTAGGCTTAAAGCCCGCAGACGTAAACCCAAAACCCCTGCACCCCCAAAACCCCCTAACCCCTAAACCCTGAACCTTCAACCCCTAAACCCTAAACCCCCAAACCCTAAACCGCTAAACTCTAAAACCTACACCCCCTGAACCCCGAAACCCTAAACCCCCCAAAACCCGAAGCCCTAAACCACTAAACTCTAAAACCTACACCCGGCCTGCAGAGAGATGGGCCCACCGGTCTTCTCGTCGTGCCTTGGGGCTCCGGATTCTCTGGGGGCTTTGCTCCACGGCTCTAATCTAGGTTCGGGTTTAGGGGTTTAGGGGTTTAGAGTTCGGAAACAGAAACATGGAGAGCGGGTTCTGCATCTTCGCCTCGGCAACAGGCCCAGCATTGCGGCGACAATCGCCTTCATCAGTTGGCATTTTGACACCAGGAAGCTGTACTCTCGGATGAAGACACGAGGCCGTCGGAGGCTCTGCCCAGGTGTGTTGGGCAGAGCTTCACCGCTAGAGCTGGTAGCCTTGCAGCTTTGCCTGCAACTCCGCCGACACACCAGGGCTCAGGGGTGTAGGTTTTAGAGTTTAGTGGTTTGGGGCTTAGGGCTTTGGGGGTTTAGGGTTTAGGGGTTGAAGGTTTAGGGCCCAAAAACGTGTGATTCCTGCCACGTTTCCAGGAGCGGCCATGTCTTGGCTATTGCCTGCAAGCAGGCCTTGAACATCCGCGCACGGGATTCCTCCATCCCAGTTCCGCACGCCCCGCACACCCGTTTAGGTTATATAAGTTTTACACAAGCAGCAAGGTGGGACCCATGCAAGCAAGGGCAAATAGATCGGATTCTTCAGGACCCTCTCTCTCTCTCTCTCTCTATATATATATGTATATATACACATATTTATACACACACTTATATATATATATACACATGTATACATATATAGATAGATAGATAGATAGATAGATAGATAGATAGATAGATATGTGTGTGTATTTATATGTCGTGGTATATGAGTTTTGCGTTTGTATATATATATATACACATATATATATACACACACATACATACAGATGCATACATACTGCTTTTTGAGTGTGAGACTGTGGATTTAGGACTGGGGTCTGGGGCTGGAGATGAGCTGACTGGCCAAGGGCTTAGAGTGTAGAACTTTACGACTACGACTTTGGTATCCTATCCCTATCCCCAAACCAGCCCTATCCCTAAACCAGCCCTAGCCCCTAAATCCTAAACTCTATTCTATACCCTAAACCCTAAACCCTATACCACCAAACCCCATAACCCTATATCCCTAAACCCTAAACCCCATTGTGTACGAAGAGTACCACAAAGATTCTTCGTCGTACTTAGTACTGGTCATACTAAGCTCATAGGTTCAGAGATTTACTTGCCCCGTCGCCTGTCTCCCGCCCCCCCCCCCCTGCAGTCACATACGCAAGGGTTTAGGGCTTAGGGTTGAGGGTGCAGGGTTTGGGGTTCGGGGTTTAGCAGCTAAGCAGCATAATCTTGTCCGGGAACTCCTTCTTATACCTCGCACAGGGATGTGCTTGTGCACAGGTTCACGGGAACGGTCTGCCGGCAACTGCCTGACAAATGCATGGTGAATGTTGCCGGGGTAGCCTAAACAGCTTCAACATCTAGAACATAGGATCTACAGGCTACACTCCACGCCCAACCGCCCGAAACGTAAGCTTTCAAGCTCAAACACTGATCCCAAAGCCCTAAGCCCAAACTCCGAAACCCCAAACCCCAAACCCCCAAACCCTAAACCCCAAATCCTAAACACCTAAGCCCTAAATCCTGAACTCAAACCCCTAAAGACGGATCCCTAAATCCTGCATCGCCACCTACGAACTTGACCCACAACCCTTGAGCATCAACGGCACAATGTAGCCACTCGCATGTCTATCTGTTTCCAGACATAATGTAGACACATACGCATATACTCATTTATTTCTTTATCCATACATGTATATAAATATATAGTATGCATACATGCGTACGTTGTATCTGTGTTACAAGTCCGAAAGCGCATGCACGCGACGAACATGATGCCAGAAAAGAGCACACAAGCATAAACGGAACCCGACAAGTCGACGAAACAAACGTCCAGCCGATCAGGAAACACTGCATGTTCCCCAGAAGCCCAGCAACCTGCACCACAACTACCGGGTTGTGGATATTATACCCAAAAAAAAGACAGAAACATATGTGTGTGTGTATATACATATATATATATATAGATACACACACACACACTCACACACACACACATATATATATATATATATAGATATACACATGTATATATGTGTACAAGTGTATATGAGACGTGTAGGTCTACATATTTACATTGCTACATGTATACAGCTATTTGTTCTAGTTCTTTCCTATAAATATGAATAAGCAAACAGTTAAGTGTGTGTATATATATACATACATATGTAATATGATGCAGCAGAATCCTGTGATATGGAGAACTGGACTGTCAGGGCCTTGCATGGAGGGCGATGATCTGCTCGGCATCCAGTCCTCTGAAGTCGAGACGCTTGCGCTTCGTGTTTAGGGTTTAGGATGGTTTAGGGTTTAGGGGGTTTAGGGTTGAGGGGTTGAGGGTTTATTTCAGGAGTTTAGGGTTTAGTATGGTTTACGAGTTTAGGGTTTGTAGGGTTTAGGTTTTAGGTTCAGGGTTTACAGGGCTTGGGATGTCAAACATCTAGAAGGCCAACCCCGAAATTTTTTAAGCTCGCTACACTCCTAACCTAGAGGCTGCATTGTAGCCCCTTTTTTCTAGGTTGTATTTAGGATCCCATAAGGTAATCCCAAAAAGGAACAACAATGGAGCCTAGGGGAAACCCTGAACTCCGGGTGAGTTTAGGGCGCAGGGAGCCAGCGAGAATCAAACACAGATCTGCAAGCCTAAACCCCCCCCGCCCCCCATTGGATCCCTTTGACCTTGGCGGGCGGTTTTAGGTTTAGGGCAAGTGATCCCTCTACTCAGTCTATGCACTACCCGTAGGCCCCTAAGTAGTTCCTCTTTGTGGTTTATATTTAGCGAATCCTATAAGGCAATCCCAAAAAGGAACTACTTAGGGGCCTATGCACTAGAAACTTCAGTAAGAAGACGCTGGAGCACAGTTGCAAGCGGACTGGACCACTCATAAACCCTTGGCAATCCGCCAAAGTCCGTTGCCGAAAAGCTAAGAGCGCGAACACAAATGGCGCCCCAAACCACAAAAGCACAAAGAATCAGGCCATTTGGGTTTAGGATTCTAGACAGGGCTCGGATAGGGGTTCACAAAGGGCTTGTTTCAGGGTTCCAAACGGTTCTAGCTGCAACTGCTTTAGGCTTTATTCAGCTTCGACTTATTTGGTTTTCTTTTGTGGGGTTTCGTGCATTTGTGGCGAGTTTAGGCTTCAGGGTTTGGGGGTTTTGGGAATATTGCATGGATATTGCACAGCGATCTGTTCCTGTCAAGCCTCAACGTCCAGATCAAGAAGTGTTGCAGCCCAAGACTAAGAGCTCAGAAGCCGCGACGCAAAGCCTTCTAGCAATCTTACGACGTAGTCACAGAACCAAATATTAGATAGCCTCCATAAACCTGTGTCACACCCTATACTAACCTCTATAACCTTGTGGCTCCCAAGCCAGTAAACCTGCCGAACGCACTAGAGTCGATGAAACACCGTAAGCGCGAAGTACATTCTCTACTGTCAATCCGTTTCTTTGGATAATGTAGGGGCTTTCAGAATTAGAATGGGGTTTTGGGGCCCACCAATTCAGGAACTCCCCAAAAATAGTATTGGTAATCATTTAGGCCTCTACATTAGCCGGTATCTTCATGTTTCGACCGGAAAGCAGCCCCAAACCCCAACCCCACCCAAAAGTCAACCTGAAACTGTCTGTATTGGGGATTACTGGTCAACCCTATGGGTAGTTCTCTAAATTAGGGCCTCATTTTGGTCACGAATATAGGACGGCACCCTTATAAAAAGAACCCTAAAGGATACCCGAATGTAGAGAACTACCCATATGACTCACTGACCTTCAATCCCAAAGCCCCACCAAAGGCCTAAAGCCTTAAAGCCCCATAGTCCGAGCCCTAGAACCCCAAACCTGAACCCCCCCCCCGAACTTTTTTTTGAGGACCTTAACTCCCTACAGTTGATGATAGAAATCCTGCATTACCTTAAGGACCCTAAACTGTGGGAATGATGGCATATATTCCTTATTGTGGGTAACGATACTGCAGGATTATTTTATCATCCACCGTAGTGCCGCAGAGTGGCCCAACGCATGTCTGCCCTCCCAGGGTGTGGGCTTCGGAGCCACTCCATCCTCATACCAGACCTCACCCGGCTGTTTAGGGTTTACCTGGACCCTCATTTCAGGGTTTAGGGTTTAGGGTTTAGAGGGTTTAGGGTTTAGATTAGGATTTAAGGATTTAGGATTTGGGGTTTAGGGTGACTGGTTCTTAGTAGGGAATGGTGGAATGGGTTATTGGGACTACTTTTGGGGGACCTTAAGGGACTATCATAGGGATCCATTCCTCCATTCCCTACTAAGAGCCAGGGAGGAGGGTGTACCTGGACCCTAAAGACTTTTTTAGGGCTCCTTATTATGACTTCTTTATATAAGTCCTTAAAAGAGGTAGGTTATTTGGGGTTAAGGTAGGGTTTAGGGTTTTAGCCTGAAAGATTTATAGCAAGGGACTTCCAAGTGCCTGAAAGATTTTAAAAGGAACCCACTACTGGCTAATTAGTTGCCACCTCAGTCAGCACGGAAGCCTTAAGCAGCCATGCAACATCTCTAGCAAAAGTTTCAGTGTAGCAGCCTTGTGCGCAGAACCCTCCTAAGACCTTTATGGCAACTTCGAAGCCCCCCTACAAGTACTTCAACAGTGGGGTTTTGGTCCCAAAAGCGGTTTAAAGTATTTCTTTTGGGACACACCGCCTTACCACGTCAGTGCTTGGACCCTAAACCCTAAACCCTGTAACCTGGATCAAGGTCTTAGGGTTTAGGGCTCTCTTATAGGGCGTTGAGAATTCGCAACCCCCCCTCAATACCATGAAAAAGGCAGCAGCTTCAAGCGAACCCTACACCCCCACCCGACTCTAGAAGCAACAACACCATCCTAGACCCTGGAAGCTGCATTCCTAGAACTACCCTCTATACTTGCTATGCACCGTCTGGTGGCACCAGCCAGCTTACCCTAAAAATCCAAGTACCTCATAATCATATACTCTTCTGAATAATATTAACCTACAAAACTACTATCCGCAACCCAAGTACATGATTGTTAGGTCCTTTGGACCCTTAGGGTTAGGGGGTCCTCGCAACCCTGGACCCTTAAATACACCCTAAACCCGCAGACAGGCGGCAAGTAGGACTGGCTCCAAGCCGTGCGGGTGCATCTCCGAGGTGTAGCCTCGCTATAGCCAGGTAGCCCAACGCTCCCTTTCCAGGGTTTAGGGTTTAGGGTTTAGGGTTTAGGGTTTCCAGGAATCACGCCCAATTATGACCAAGAAGCACCCGTAATGTGATTCGTCTAAGCCCGTAAAACCAATGAAGTCAAAGACCCAGACCCGACCCCATCAGACGAAGAGCGCGACTGTTTGAAAGCCCCCCCCCCCCAACATCCAGAAATGGTTAATGAATAGGTATCTCCTGTTGCCCATGCAGGGAGATTGCAGGTATCCAAATTGCCTCCTCGTCTAGCCCAAAACCAGCGATAGGATTAGCCTAAGGCTTATCAGGTGAGGATCCTTGGTCTGGACAAGTCGTGGAACAGCACAACTACATGACTTCCGCTGAAGTACATGATTTTATTTTCAGGGTACCCCAGTGCCTGAACCCTCAAGCGTAAAATTGATGTTCCAGCTGAGACCCCTGAACCTCTCAATCCCAACCTGTCCTACACCGAGAACCCCGATAGAACCCTGAAAGGCATCCGAAAAGGAACCCTCAAACTCCCGAAATGCCTAAACCCTAAACCCTAAACTCAATGGACCCTAACCCCAAACCCTAACACCCTAAACTCAAAGGCATCTAAAACCCCAAACCCCTAAACCCTATATGTAAAACGCAAAGGAACCTAGACCCAAAAATTTGAACCCCTGAACTCCAACGAACCAAGACCCAGAACCCCTTAACCCCTTCAAGCACCGGAACCTTACGGTTTTGGGGCTTAGTGTTTTTTTTGTTGAGGGGGGTCTAGGGTTTTAGGGCTTTGGGGTTTAGGGGTTTAGGGTTTTGGGTTTGGGGTTTAGGACCCAAAACCCTAAATCTCTAAGCCCAAGCAAGCGGCTAACCGCGGCGGTCTTCGGCTTGGACGGGATACCACTGGGGACTTCGGCGTCGACCATTCCAAGGAACTGGGAGGCTTTTGGGGGTTTGGAGTTTTTTTTAGGTTTGCTTTTAAGGGTTTAGGGTTGTTGGGTATAGGGTTGGGGTTTTGGGGGTATAGGGTTTAGGGTTTTAGGTTTTAGGGTTTTGGCTTTGGGGTTTTAGGGATTAGGGTTTCGGGGAGCTTCTTGGGATTCAGATTCGAGTTTCTAGGCGAGCTTTGTGGCTACTGTGTTATGGGGGCTTATGAGTTGGGGGTTAGGGTTTAGGGTTTAGGGGCCTATACTGTAGCTTTTGGATTGTTTTCAAGCACGGCATAGGCTTTTCTAGGTTTTGCAAAGTGCTTACAAAGACGCTTTCGGTGCAGAAATAATGGCATAACTTGTGTCCTGCCCCGGCCCAGCAAGAGTGACCACACACGGACTCACCAAAAACAGCACCTGGAAAATCAATCATTTTTGCATCGCGCGACCAACACCAACCCCGCCACAGAAAACCGCCAGCACCACCATCATCACCAACAACAACGACGGTAATCATACGAAGAAGAGCAACAAGAACAACAGCAAAAACAAAAAAGAACAAACATCAACAGCAGCAGCAACATGGCCCCTATAAACCCTAAACCCACAAATTCACAAATCCCTAAACTTCCAACCCCGACCATCAAGCGCCGGGCATCCTTGTAGAAACCAACGGTCTTTTCCAGGTTTCCAGATCTGCACATGACCTTAGGGGGTTGTGCTCAGCGCATAGGAGACTGGGTTCAGGGGTTGGGGATAGCAAGGTTGAAGGCTCAACACACAAGTATAAACTAAGGTCTGTCAAGTTTGAACCACGCGCGCTGTGAGGCCCAGGCTACCTAAACCGAATGCCCACCTGATGGATCAGATGTGGGATGGAAACGTCTGGTCGGAACTTATGTAGGCACCTGCTTAAGCACAATTCTTAAGTAGCAGCGTAGCATCGAACAGGAGGAACTTGTGGCGATGAGTTCTGCCACGAGGCTGGTAGTCATGCCGCAAAGGTCGAGAAAAAGGGCAGCCACGATGCAACGGCATTCACTACACTTTTTGCCGATAGGGTGCCACCTCCGTGGATCCGTTCGCGGAGCCGGAATGGGAATGGAAAAGGGCGCTACAAGACACACCAAAAAGAGGGCGTTAAAGCTTGTATGTCTGGTCAAAACGATCGAAATGCTGGTGTAGGACCGATCAAAGTGCGCAAATACACTTGGTGCACTGGCGATGTATCCTCAAAACCAGCACGCCGGAAGAACGAGATGATCAAAAAGCCCTGTACCCTACTCCCCCCTGCTGAACCCTAAACCCTACACCCTAAGCCCTACTCCCTAAATCCTACATCCTAAACCCGGAACTCCTGAGCCCGAAAGCGGCATTCAACTTTGAAACCCTGAACCCTCAATTCTGAACTGCACGCCGAAAATCCAAGAAAAGGCCCTTTCCTATATAACCCTGAAGCCCTACCCGAAAGTTTTAGGGTTTAGGGTTTAGGGCCGAAACTGCCAAAGTCCAAGGCACCTCCATCTTCGAAACCCTGTGACGCCCCAAACTCCAAAACCCTACTTTAAAATGTTGAGAAAAACTTGAAATCCTAAACCCTTGAAGAAATGCCACAAACAACACCCTAAACTCAACACGTAAAACCCACAACCTGTGGTTATAGAGCCCTTGACAACCCTAAACATGTCAAGGCTAGGACGTAAAGGAAGCGCTCGCTTCTGCCACTCGGCAAAGTCAGGAGACGGAAACCTGGGGGGTCGAGGGTTTCGACCCGGAGGGTTTAGGGGTTTTAGGGTTTA